>CABEGB010000113.1:0-144955 GCA_901521435.1 Crematogaster levior | reverse complement strand
ACGGGTTTGATTTCCGAAATATTCAGCTGTTAAGAGTTATGTGGGCCACCCTGTATATATATTTTTTTAAATAATAACAGCAAATATTAATATATATTTTTAAAATATTTTGCGCTTTTAACTATTGTTGACAGTTCCTGGAATTATCTTTAATAAAACGGCAATTAATTTTATATTTTATATATATATTATATAAAATATATAATTAATTCCCGTTGTTTTATCAATGACAATAATAGTTAAAAACGCGAAATATTTAAAAAATATATATTAATATTTACTGTTATTTTATTATAAATTATTATAAATTAAATAACGAATGTATCTTAAATAACGTAATACTTAACGTAAAGTGAGATAAAAATGTAGATATGAAATCATCATCATATCATATATAGAGAGTTGCCAATAATTATTTTAAACAAGTATTGTGCAAAATCACATTTACATAAATCTATTAATAATTAACATGAAATTTCGTATAACTTTTAATAATTAATTTACATAATCAATGTAATTTTCATAATGATAGTTCGATTTGCTTGTGAATATTCTGCAGTCATGATTTGCTATATACAATAAAAATAAAAATTTTGCACGTCTAATTAACTTTAGATGTTTTCAATCACCTAATACGCAAGATCAAGAAATTATTATTAAATTTATAAGGATCGATCAAATGTTTCACGAATATAATCATTATGCCCGATTCAGAGATTTCAATTATTTGCTAAAACAATACCATCTTTTGAAACGTAAAGCATTTAAATCCTGATTAAAATACAATAAACATTATTTATACAATGAACCAATATGAAGTATAGGAGGAAATTAAATACGCTAAAGCGATCGCTGTAAGATTAATAGTCACGTTTTTCGACGTTGCGGTGCAGAACCGTGTATTAAAATTCTACGGTGGCAGCGTCGACGCAGCCGACCGTGTAAACGCGCTTTAATAATAATGTAAACGCGCAACGAATAGGAATTAACGTGCATCGCCGTGAAACAAGAGGGAAGAGAGCGGAGGACAGACGGCCACTGAAATCCGTTCCGAAACCCCGCCCGCGCTTGACCACCATTGAGAGAACGGGCGAAGGGGATAACGCATAATTGCATAAAATTATAGAGATCCGAATTATATATGTATCGTGTTTTTTAAAAAATAATACTTGATTTTTGCAGTTCGTGTTAAATCCGCGAAATTTTATTTGCTGTCTTGTATATTTTTTTTCAAATATATTGATTTAGGAAGTGATTTGGTACTTTTCAAAGTTTTTAAAAATTGTCTGTATAGTGATCCTTACCTTAGTAAACATATTAATAACTATTTAGTACCTATTTTTCGCTCCTTTATTGCAATTTTGCTAAAAAAAAGGGCACTACTTTTATGATTTAGAGTGCGCGAGAGATTATTCACGAAACGAAGATATTTCAATCGATTTGCCACTGACGGGAAGCATATAACTTTGGCTCCAATTCCACGTGTGCAGATGATATATTCGGCTACGCTTCGCACTTATCACCCGCTTTTCGCGCGCCGGTTGTTGAGAATCGTACTTGCTGCAACTTTAATTCTACACCGGAAGTCTTCGCTACTTTCCGAGAGTAGCAATAAGGAATGCTCCGCAAATAGCGAGTTGCACAAATATCTCGTTAAACATTTTCTTACATTTCTAGAATTATACAATACACATTTTATAACTTATTATTATAAACATATCTTATATTCACGCGTTATTTGTATAAAAATTCATGATGTTTCTTTCGGGCAGTATAATCCTTTTGATATAATTTAATACAGAATTTATAATAATATAAGTATTAATATATTAATATTTATAATAATAAATATTTAATTATTTAATTATTGAGTTGAAAGTTTGCTCTGTTTTTTTTTTTTGCTAAAGCCCATGACAGACGATTTTATTTGCTGGATTGCTTGCGTGCGTCTCTGCTGACTGATGAATGCCAATCAGCCTGCAGCTTTATTCTCATATTATGCTTTTTTATTTTAAAAAAGGCAAAAATGCAAACTCAAAAGAAGATCTGTGCCGCATACGAAGATGATACAGAAATGAACGGACGTGCCGAAGGTGGTTTCAGGTTCTATCTTGAAAATTTTAATCTCGATGATGCACGCTCAGAATGATCGGTTGATGATGAAATCAAGACGTTAATTGAATAACCCGCGTTATACGATTCGAATAATTGCGAAAATTCTCAAAATATCACGAACAGCCGTTATCGAATATTTACACACGCTGGAGTATGTAAGTTATCTCGATGTTTGGATACCGCAATTTGTTGGGAAAAAATTTGATGGAACAAATTTCTGTATAAACATAGTGCAATTTACTGTATAAACAGAATGAAGATGATCCATTTTTTAAATAAATCGTTGTCGGTAATGAAAAATAGATTGTTTACAACAATACAGTGTGAAAGAGATCGTGGAGCAGACAAGATGAGCAACCATTATCAGTTTTAGAACAGAACTTCATCTGAAGAAGATAATGTCTTCCATTGGAAGGGAATCTTATATTATGAATTTTTTTTACTAAGGAATCAAACGATTAATTTAGATTGTTCAATTAGACTGACTAAAGGTAGAAATTGACAGGAAAGGTCCGAAATTAGCTAAAGATATCATAAAGGTGTTGTCTTGCATCATAACAACGTAAGACTGCATGTCTCTTTGGCGACTCGGCAAAAATTAACGCAGTTTAATTGTGTTGTTCTACTCTATCCGCCATATTCACCAGATATTGTATCTTCCGATTACTATTTATTTCGAGTCCTGCAAAACTCTCTTAACGGCAAAAACTTCCTTGGAAGATCCAAAACCACTTGGAACAATTTTTCAGAAAACAGAAAAGTTCTATGGATGGAATCACGAAGCTATTTAAAAGAGCAAAAAGTCATCAAAGAAAACGGTGAATACCTTAATTAGACTAAAAGTATATCTAAATTAAAAAAGATTGTCTTTTAATATCTGAAATTGCCGAAAAAACGGAACGAACTTTCCGTTCAACCCAATAAATTTTATCAGATCAAATTTGATCACACTAAATTTTAACTAAATTACACATACATTTTAAGAAAGAATGACAATAATGGGATAAAAAATATGAAAAAATGTTTGCCTGAGAACTTTATTTTCAAATATGTAAATTATTGTGTTAAATTTTGCGTAATTGTTTTATTCACGCAAAAGGAGTTAGTCCAAAATGGTCTATGAGCGTGCAGAGAAAACAGTTATGCTATTTAATAATTCTATATGAGAATTGAAAAAGGTCTCAATAGACATAAAGCAAAATACTTCACTTTACAAGCTAAAATATTACAACGCATTGAGAATTTTCAACTTTTTCAATTTCAATACGTTGGATTGGCAATGGTGAGATACTTACTAAAAACTATGTTTTTAATAAATATCACACTAATTTAAAAAATTTAATAATCGCCTTTTTCGCTTAAGGATCATCGTCTTTTCCTTAGTTTCGACGCTTATTATTGCTGTTTTATTCAATGCAAGTTTTGACATTGCTATTTCATGCAATGGTATCAGATATTTTTCACCAGTTTTTTTAGTGAATTTTTATAAAGTTAATAATATTTATTAATTTTTATAATTTTTTTCTTATCAATTATTTTTTATTATATTTTTAAATTCTACACATTTTAACTTGTAACTCTTTTTGATAACTCCGAGAAAAATTAGCGTCATACGATATTTGTGTGATTAATATGTAATCTCTATTAAATGGCATGACATTTTTGTGAATGCCGTAGGACGTAACCCTATATAAGATCTGGACTAATTCCTTTCTGTATACGCGAGAAGTGACGAGAAGGAGTCGCCGCGGAAACGCATCAGTCTTCACGCGATTACCATGGAAATTCGTGCAGGAAGCACGAACGACTTGGGGAAATCTGTTTTCACTATTCCCTCTCCTCTCCGTCTCTGCTTTCCTAAGCCGCCTTTCGTTCAGCCGCGAAGGGGAGCCGCGAAAATTTGTAGCCTATGATGTTAGCGTGAGGCGAAATGAAAATGCGACAGCGAAATTGCCAATATCGTCACCCTAGCATTTCCTTGCTCCGCCGGCCCCCTTCTGCTCTCTCTCGCCTTTCTGACAGTGACGTGGAGAGCCAGTCGATTCTTCCTTTCCACCAGTAAGTTCACTTTTCACCAACCATAACGCAAAAAACAACGATAAATTTGAGGGTGCGAGATTTCCAGACAATAATTAAATTTTAGCAACTGTACGTTATGGTATTTATATGTATAATACGATAACAGTACTTCGAGAACAAAGATTTGATTTCACAGTTCGAATTGTATTCGTATATTTACCGCTTGTAACTTTTTTGAAATTTTTATTTGTTTGTTTTAATGTAGTTAAATTCTTGTGGGATTGATCTTTCATGTTTTATTTTTCCGAGCGTAGTGTAATCCATCGAGTAGCGCGACTCCGTGTATAGTCAGCCGCAGCTGGCAGTAGATATGTCGCGTATCGGTCGGACAAAGCATAAGGGGGAAAAGATAGAAAAGAGCACGAACGGATAGTTGCACGCGCGCGATATTACAAATAATCTCAGCAACCGTTTCACACTGAAAATCAGATTAACAAAGTTTAAAAAATTTACAAAATTTAAAAAAGTTTGAAATGTTTAAAATATATTATTCAACTAATTGTAAGACAAACATGAGAGAGAGAGAAAGAGAGAAAGGAACATAAAATCATATTTATGTATATTTGTTGATGGTTAATACAAACTTTTACTTGAGCTTTAAAGTTTTTTCAATTAATGCAATCCATGAAATCTCTGTTATATTACATTGTTGTTGCTGTATATATTTTCCAAACGCATCTAAAATTTTTATCTTAATCAGAATCACGCGCTTGTGCAACGCGTTAATAATTCGTATAATGCTTCATGTGCGATGCACACGTACATTCTATCTCTAGAAATCAATTTACAGTTTGCAGTTTAACGCAATTTTACACGCTAAACATACCGAATCGTTGTTTCCCGAATTTTCCGAGTGACGTACCCCCGGCGGATGATATCGGTCGAACGATATACGTGGAGGCCGGGAATGAGTCAGAACGATCAGTCAGTAAATAGAGACAGAGCTCGACGAACAGGAGGCAGGCAGAAACGGGTGGTATTGGGGCGGCGGGTGCTTCACGCGTCAGGAGCAGAGCGCGTCTACGCACTGCGAAGCGTGCAGAGAGCGGAATAAAGGGAGAGAAACGCGTGAGCAGTAAAGGATATCGGGACCGTTCCTTGCAGCTGGCACAGAATTTCCTCTTGTTCTCCTCCCAGAGAAGATCTTCCGCTGTTGGGAGTCGGTATAATCACCATCCTCTCCCGCTTAATTGCGTCTGGTCGCGCGATATAATGGGACGCACGAGCCCGGGTCTGCCCGTTGCGTGATAAGGGACAGAAAGATGCACCACCTCTCCGCCTGCGCAAACCCGGGCTCGTTCACTCCGCCGGCGACACGTAATTATTGGTGCATTTGAATATTAGATCGGATGCATGCGTCGCCGCCGAGCCAGTCTGTTCGTTGTCGGAAACACACTTGCCGCACTGAAGAGGAAGTAAAAGTATGAGTGAAGCCGCAAAATGAGAAATTGACATGGCAATGCCATGGCTGTTCGATTTACGGCTTTTTGCGCGACTTGTTTAACTTTCATACTTCTTAAATCGTCACTCGTTATATTTTCTACATTTTTTGAATTTGCTGTAATTTCGCATTTGCATTAAATTTGTTGCATTTCCTTCTAAAATCCTCGTATTTTTTTGCATTTTTTAAACTTTCGGGATTTTTCATCCCTTTCTTCTATTTTCTCTGACATTTAAATTCAAGCACGTTTCGCACCATTTCGCCGTCACTTTAAACAAGTACCGTCCATGCTTACATTCTTTTTCTTCTTCCGTCGCTACGCTTTTCTAATGCTCCTCTTCGGGATCCACCACGTCGCCTACGAGCGCTATTCGGCTGGCACGTGGGTTTTTGTAGAGCGATAAACGTGGTACTGCATGTAGACGCGCAAAACGCTTCGTCGTCGTCATTGCGGTCGTCGTCCTCTGAATCGTCCAGTTCTCCTGTAACGTCATTTCGTGGAGAGTGGCCACTTTGCCGCAAGCTCACAGTTACACCCAACGAAGTTACAAAGCTTCAAGTTCGCTTCGAAATTCCGTCCTTCGAAACTAGAATCGTTAGCGCTCCGAGCGTCTTCAGTTCCAGTTCCCTACTTGCATTTTTCTCGTTATCGGTCTGCTACATTTTGCTGCTGCCTGCCTCCTGTTCGTCGAGCTCTGTCTCTATTTACTGACTGATCGTTCCGACTCATTCCCGGCCTCCACGTATATCGTTCGACCGATGTAACTTCAGCTCGATACGTGCGGAGTTATTAACAATTTGTTATTTCTCTACGCAAAAAATAATTTTAAAAAATTGCGTGAGTTGCGAAGGGGAGAAAATTAAATTTAGATATATGATGAAAATGGGGGGAAATACTTCTCGGCACATCTATGATTATTATGAAAAAATATATTTTGCTATAAGTGAAATGAGGAAGAAAGTTACAGGGAAACGACGAGGTCGCAGAGAAGATTTTTATATGCAAAGAAAAGAAACGAAATTACGGAAACATTGTATTAGAGAGAAAGAACTTTCCTCGTATAATTTTGAAGTACGTGCTCTGCGGCGGAAGGGTTGAAATAGTCGCTCCGTATCCATAAATCACTAGTGCAGCAGCAATCTCGCGTGGCAACATCGAACGAGCCTCGTTGAAAGAACGTGACATGACGGTCCTAATGAAAGCAGCAATTAAGTAGGCGAGAGCGATCGACCAAGTTCCACGGCCCATCCCCTCGCTCGCATAGCCGAGCAAATTACGCGACGATGGCAATTAATAAAGCCTCCATAATGGCGTTCGCGGTTGTATCGCGGCCTCTTCGTCCACCTCCTTCCTTCCGTTCCACCCACACCCCCGTGCAATCTCATCGTCGTTAATCACTTTAACGAGTGCTTTTGTTAACGCCGTTGCGCGATAAGAAACCGTTAAAAAGGATCGTCCATGAATATCGAGAATATAAATTGTCACGAGCGCCGCAGCCATATTGTCTTATCGTACAAGTTGCGATAACGCTGCCCAACGCATTTCGCAGAAGTTGCAACGACAGATTTTAATTGTTCACGAATTCTAAAAACCACATAACTGGAAGTTAGATGAATTATAAATATATCGTTACATTTAGACTTGTAATTCGTGAATTAATTGATTGATTAATTGTGCCACATTAGTATTGTGTAATGTTGAGATGATTCGCTTCGCGTATTTTATTTCCACAAAAGGAAGAGGAAGATGATGAATGATTCGTTACAATCTTAATAACTTATAAGAAGTTATGCAATAACAATATATTCGCGCAAAACTTGTAACAAGTTATATAACAGCTGTTCCGTGATGATATATCTCAACAAAACTTGTAACAACGTAGCAAATTCTTTATCACAACTTGTGCAATACGATATGGTCATAATGTCTGAACAGTTTGCATTCTTTATTTGCATGAAAAGATGAAAGGAATGACGGGTGAACTTAATTACAATAACTTATAATATTTTCTGTAACACCACTTGTGCAAAACTTTCAATAATAATAATAATAATAACAATATATGAATAATCTTCTCTTCGCCAGTGATATTAAAACTCAGGAAATAAGGCAATGATTGACGTGCAAACTGGCAATTGATACATTTATTAAAGATCACAACGTTTCGTAATAATAATAACTTTTAATGAAACACAGACTGTTTTAAAATTAATAGTAAGTGAGAAAATATAGTTTATTCTTGGTGAGAAATCAGATAATTAATGTAATTAATTTTTCCTTTGTGAATTTTTATCAGGAGAGATTTTCACAGATTCTCGATTTTCAGATTACAGCCTGCTTGAAGTAAAAATTACATTTTTTAAATGTACAAATATCGTACAATTAAAAAAAAGGGACACTCGAATGTTCATCACGCGCAGCCAATTTTAAGATGAAAAATTTTCTCATTTCTCGGGACTTTCGAGAGACTCATTTCGACTCTTTTGTTTGTTGCCTCTTGAACACAAGTTTCGATTTCGAATTCTAATCAAAATCGGAAGTGTCCTCACCCCCTCTGTAAAACGCGAGATATCCGACACGAGAAAGCGTTTCATTACGCGAGATTGCATCGTGTTTCGTGAGCTTGCCGGCAGAACTGGGCGAAGATGCGAATGGGTTCGTATCAGCGCATTTGAAATGGAAATGCACCCGAAGATTCCCGCGACACTACCCCCGTCGCTTTATATCTACGCGATGCAGTCGGCACTCACGAGAGCCGGGCTTGGCAACCTCCGGTCGCTACCGACACCCCCTTTGTTCCGTAATTTGACGTAAACGCCATATCGCTCGCTCTTTTACATGGAAATGCATAAAAGCTTACGAAAATGTAAATGCTATTTTTAGAAAATACGAAAATGTTTTTTTAGAAAATACGAATTTAAAAAATTTGAAACACACTTCTGAACTTGGAACCTTGAAGAATTGACGTTCTCAGGGACACCATCTTGCAGGAACCTTTAAGAGAAACATGGAGTTGCAAATACTCTCCTTATATTTCTAGAATTTTCAAATCTCAGAAATAAAAATTTTTAAATATAGAAATAGTGAAATTTTTAACATACTCTTCAGAAATCTTACTTTTACAATTATTATAACTTTGAATTCTTAGAACTTGGAAATTTTAGAACTTTAAGATTTAAATACATTGAATTTTACGTATAATATTTTTGAGAAACCCAAAAACATCTTTTGCTTAAACTTAAAATGTTAAAAAGCCTTAATAAAAATGCCTCAGAACTTTAAATTTAATTTGAAAATGTAAAGTTTTGAATATTCTTGAATAAATGTTTATATTTTTATTTCTAGAATCATTAAATCTTAAAAGTTAAAATTCAGGAAGCTTTTACAATTTTAAATTGAGATGTTGGGGAAATGGACTCTCAAAAATATTATATTTTCAGAAAAATACGAATTTTTTTGAATTTTTTGCACCACACATACACATGCGTACATACTTATAATTATTTTGATACAATAATAATAAGACTTTTCATTTAAAGCTTCCGCAAATGGAAAAGTTGCAATTCTCAAGTCAAAATAATGGTGATCAAAATAAATCGTACTTCCCTAATTGGAAAGACGAAGAATGATAGGATGCGCTGCGTAAATACTGTCGTCATAGCGCTGGATGCTGCATGCTTACTGCACAGCTGAAATGTTTACTTTGTAACGGCGCACGCGATATCTCGGCAGCGTTATTAAATTGCTCGTATTTGCATGACGGCGCCAAGCCGAGCTGAAGACCTAACGACGGGAGTTACGGTCTCGCTTAAAGCGAAGAACGGGAGGATGAAGAAACCGGGTGGGGGAGGAAGCAGTGAGACGCGTAATAAAAGGATGTCATTTAATTTAGCGATTCGCCGGATTCGCTCGGATTCGCCACTTTACCCTCCCGCCTATTCCACCCCAGACGCATTTATCCGAACCGAGAGGCCAATTACGACTGTTTTCACTCGTACTCCTGTAAGCCCGACGTCTTTATTCATTCTAGACGAACGCTAGTCCTCTGTGCCTTAAATAGGACGGGTCTTTGACGCGTTTAATGTTTTAAAGTAGTTGCATAAACTTGAATTTTATTTTCCGAACGCGTTGCATAAATATCCCTTATATCGTATCTAACGACTGATATGAAAGGTTAACAGAATTCGTAGAATTTTGGTTGTTAATTGGAGTTCTTGAAATGTAAAAATCTTGGGCTCTTATAAGACTGCAAAAAATGAAATTTCAAAATATTGAAAATGTTAAAAATCTGAAATTTCTAACTTGTACTTTGAATTCATAAAAGTTCAAAACGTTTAAACTTTGGCTATTTCTTGAAAATATTTCAAATTTTTAGAATCCTTTAGATTCGGAAAATCCTTAAAACTTAAATAAAATTTCAATTTTTAAAAAATTTTCTTAATTAATGCACACGTGTATTTTTTTAAAGTATGAAACCTTTAAAATACAAAACCTTTAATACACAAAACAGGGGATTATTTGTATTGCAAACTCTTCAAACTTTGAATTTTCATCAAACTGAGCACTGTCGAAATGTGGTGCTAGATTTCAAACATTAAGGACCGTAATTACACGCGTCGTGAATAGATTCCTATTCGCGACGATCGCGTCATTTCCGGCACGATGTGAAGCTTGCGTTTTCATTGGACTTACTTTAATTTGCTCTGCGAAACGAGTGTGCGCTGTCAGTAATTTCCCGATTGCATTTGATCTCGTTTTAATAAAGTGGTTCCGAAGATTAATGTTTGCACGATGGAGACCAGGCTCTCCTTGTAAAAAGTGATTAAAAACTACAAACTACTTATCGACATAAATTAAAGTAAATATATCTTGCAAAATATTTCAAGAATTATCCGTTATTCAAGAAGAAAATTTTAATGAAAATATTAAATATAATTAATATTACACAATAGATAACAATAATATTTAAAAAATATATAATAATATAAAAAAATACATGTATATATATAACCATATTATAATTTTCAATATTTAATAAAGAAATATAAGTATGTTATATATGTTGTATATGTATATATTTTTACAGGATACATTTGGTTCGAGAGAAAAAATACTCAAACTTTTCTCCATTTCAGAAGAAAATTCGCGGCTCACTGATCCTGCTTAATCCTCTTACAAAGGTTTTTTTCAACCTTTCGAGATGTTCACGAGGAAACGACTATTCACGCGAGAATATTCGGGGCGACGTACACGTCTCCGCACTTTGACGATCGATCGATCTTATAACACGACTCTCTCACCATCTTCTCCCTCACCAAAAGATTTATTGGCCTTGAATACGAATCCTCTTTTCGCGAAAAATTTTGTACCTAGGAAAATTTCATTGCAAAAATTCACTTCGTAAGATTATTTTTAATCACATCGGGAAAGAGCGATCTTTCACACAATTGTTAACTTATTGTTTATGTCTGTAAATGTCTGTTAAATATCTAAGATATCTATTTGTTAGAAAAAATTCCATGAAAAGGATTCCGAAGATGCAAGATTTCGAGAATTCTAAGTTTTAAAACTTTATATAAATGTTTCGAAAAGTATATTGAACAATCTAAAGAGTATTTGTGACGTGTGTATATATATATATATATATATATATATATATATATATATATATGTATATCTCGCTCTCTCGCTCTCTCAAATGTTTGAAATTAGACGTTCCAGAGATTCAAAATTCCGTAGCTTAAAGATCTGTGCTCCTAAGAAACATCTCTTCGTATCATTGAACCTGATTAAGCTGTGTCAGTTCGAAAAATTCATTCTGTAATTCTTGGGACGAATATTGGATCGTTTAAGATTCGTAACCCCCGGGAGGACCCCAGAAGGCGGCTCTAAGGATTCGCGAGTCGTAACGGCGCCGAGCTCGCGCCGCCATTGAAAGCACGCGCGAAAGCGTATAAAGCGAAATAAAATAAAGTGTAAGCGAGCTTTACTCGGGGGATCGCGATTCTACTTTAGATTAAATTCCGAAGCGCGACCCACCTTCTTACCGCCACCTCCGCCGTCACCCCTTTCCGACTACACTTCCCCCGACCGTATACCTTTCCTCGACGCTTCTATCTCGTTTCGGAAAGTAAGCTTTTCTCGCCGTTGCGCCGCGGACGTTTTTATCAGCCGGCAGATGGTTTCGCTTGTAATCCACGATATACCGTCCCGCGTTCTTCCCACCACCCCTCGTGGGATCTCCCGCCGACAAGAAGGACGAGATCGACGAACGTTTATTTATTCGAAATGTTCTGGAAGCAACACCGCGTCCTTCTGTCCGCAAAAGAATCCGAAGAAACGAACTGCTCTTGTGGAATAAAGTTGTTTATCGAGATCTATGAATTCAACGTTAGGTTAGGTTACAGACAACAATAAAAATCGTGTGATCTTTTAGAAAAGTTATGCATTATATGTAATCACACATGCATATTTGTTTTTTAATAGAAATCTAGCTTTGAACAAAAAGTGTGAGACTGCTTATATTTTACACAGCAATCGCGTTTACTCTTATAACTCGTTTATTTAATTTATCCGGAAAATGTGCGTATTGATAAAAATTACATCGCGGAATTCTCCAAAATGTGGCTTTGGACTTGCATCCATTCGTTCAGGTATATATATATATATATATATATATATATATATATATATATATATTTATATTTATTTTGTGAATTGGCAAGATCAGTCTCGCGTTGATCTCCGACATGTTCTGTATCACTTCGGAATAACGAAACAAGGGGGCGTAAGAAGGGTGGCACGCGCCTACTTCATCCCTCTTCTTGACAGCTCTATCTCGCGAGTATATACCCCTGAATCCACCTTATGTCTCGCCCCCTGTACTCCTCCCTTCCCTACCCTTTAGCAACTCCCTTGACACGAGTCGTTACTCTTTCCGAATACCGAAACTTCCCTACGGCTCGATTTCGCCGACTCGGGGGCTGCTGCCATTTTGCAACATATTTTGCATGTCCTTTGATGCGCGTCTGATCAAAGATAGCAGGTTCTTTCCTACTCTCTGAGAAGAAGAACACTACAAAAACGAAAAATACAGTTTGAATATAATTTATTTTAAATATAAATCAATAATTATTTTCACGATTTCAGAATTTTCAATACACAATAAGATCTTTATTTTGAATTAAACTCGGATAATTGAATCGAAGCCATAATAGAGTAATTATCCTTCTATAATACAATAATATAAAATTATTCTTCGATTCTTTATTCGACAATATTATACGTGTTTTATCTTAATTATCTGAGAAGCTTTTATTTCGGGTTACTCACAAGTTGCTTTCCATTATCCATTTTTTACTCCTATTTTATTACGAGACACCCCGTATATTCGTTTGTATTCATGAAGGAAAGGGTCGCTTTAGAAAAATAACTGCGGAATAATTGGGGATGTCAGCGGTGCGCGCGAAAAATTAAGACAAATTGGAGCACCCTCGGTTTAGCTAGGAGTGGCATCCCCTCCGTTAACCGATCCGAGGATCTCTCTGCGAGGTTTAACGAGAGGGAGGAAAGGAGGAAAGGGATGCACCTTGAAGCGGAAGGAAGGGATTCCAGATAGGGTTAGGCTGGGACAACATTTCGACCTAGCCCAACGAGAAGAGCCAAGACAAACAATTTTCAACTGGCTCGGTCGTCTCGAACTAATTAACATGGGATTTCGCCGTTACGTGGTCGTATTACATTACCGTGGATTATTGCTTCTTAAGGAACATTATTAAATAATTTGGACTCAATGATGGAAATGCGCGGACAATAACGAAATTGCAGACAATTGATTGAAAATTCGAAGCTTTAGTGAAGGAAACTTCCAACTTTAAGATTCTAAGAATTCCAAAATAAAATCAATGTTTTTAAAAAGATAGAACTTTTTAAATCCTTCGTGTTCTTAAACCCTCTTTTCAGTTTTTATCTTTTCTGCTTTTATCAATCGAATCTTGCTGAATCGATTGAGAATTCTTATTTAAAATTTTTATGTTCCAAATCTCTTCAATTATTTTATCCATTGTCTCACGAAGACACGAGCAAATCGAATTAATTTTGCAATGTTGTTTTTGTTTCCTTTTTCAACATTCTACCATTTTGCAACGGGGTAATGTAAGAGGAAAGTGGGCGAAGAAATTATTGTGCGCTCCCAAGCAAATTTATCGTCTGCATATATGTCTGCATATAGACGCATGTGGCCATAAGCACGTTACGATCGCGAAGTATCCCGGAAACTGGTTTCGTCGGAACTGCACCGAAAACGACGTCTGGATCCAATTTTTCTAAATCAAATGAATATTACCGCCCAACGTTTCGAAATATCCGGAAATTTATGATAGCTTGAATGTTAACGTGAATTTCGGGTGGCTGGCACATACATATGAAGAATCGCTTAGTTTTGAACACTGGACTTTAATATCGAGAGATCAATACTTAGTAAATATACAGTTCAATTGATTACAACAACATGAACTGTCTTTCAATGAATGTCGAGTATTTTTCATACCGAAGGTAAAAAGCGGGACGAGTAACGGCTGCTCGTCAAGTTTTCATAGAAGAACACGAGAACTTGAAAACTAAATTTACTTCGTTTTCTTTGCACTTCCAATTTCTATAACTTTGCTCCAATCGTTACGCTGAAACATTAAACTATCAAACTGCGTCATTTTGCAAGAAAAACGGATTCATACATAAACAGACGAATATCGCAAATAATAACGATTAACGTGTCCCGTAATATTTACAAATATTCAGACGCGAAATAATAAGAATCTATTATTGCTATTTTTAATCAAATTTCCTTTGAATTATGCTATCATGTACGTACGTGGAAACGCGATAATCAAATTCGGCTTACGCCACGATTTAATCCGCTTTAATCGAATACACAACCTGCGCTAAATACGGGACTCGCATAAGCATTGTTATTTCACAAATTTGTCGTTGTTGTAGGCCACAAGGCGGAAAGAGCCGCTTTGCCGTCATTTAGTTACGCATATGGTTAATGATTAGCATCGTGTAGTATTGTTAGTAAATAAGCTGACGTAAAACATCGAAGAGAAGCAGTGATTAAGTGGCACAATTCAATCGCCGCGTAATTATCGAAAATTAATTAATTTTATTATCTCAGCTGCACTCTTGTTTCGACTAATTAGTTACTTCACAGTAATACAATAACGGCAAATAATAATATAACGTCTCGTCGAAACAAAAATCAAGCTGCGGGATTATAATTATGTTAAGCCGGACACTCGCTGTTTGTCAATTATGATCGACACAGGTTTTGTGCAGTAATTGTAATGTCTTTATTTTTTTTATTAACTATAATAATAAAGCAATTGAGTAAAAGTAATTAAGTAACCATTGTTGAGGTAAATTATTAATCGTACATTTATAATCATCAAACCGAGTAATCATAACTGCACAAAATATAATCGCAATACGTGTAATCATTTACTTTAACCATTCACCGTTACAAAAAACAACAATAATCAAAACGAAAAGAAAAAATTATTTATTCAAATGTTTGAACACACTCCCAGCAAAATTCCACCATTTTCAAGACTATATAGTTGATTCAGGACAGTTTTGAGTGTGATATTTTCAGGCAAGTCGGATTTGCATATCGGCCTTTTGCGAATCGGCCGGAAAAATCGTTCGGTTGGATTCCCGGTGAGAGCCGACGAAATCGAAAACAATCCGTGTTTACTTCCCGTTGATTCAATATTAGCATTCGCAACTCCAGACGAACCCTTGCCTACATAAAATCGTACATTCCGTTTGACTCGATGGTCAAAATATATTCCTGACGATCTGCACGCTGCTCACTACCCTTTGCCGTTTTCCTTATCTTTTTCATCGCGAGGATTTTGGCGTTTTAAATACAGCTAGACACACCGATGGGGAGAAAATTCTGCAAGGGTAGAGGGATTAATAAGGGGTAATAAGTCCTGACTTTCTCTCTCTCTCTCTCTCTCTCTCTCTCTCTGGATTTAAAAAACTTGCAGATTAAACCTCGGGAAATTTGAAAATGCAAATTATTTTGTTGATATCTTCAACATTTTGAAGTCTCGAGTTCATTTTTGGATCCATGGGAATATTGCAGGATAATAATTGACATCATTGGTTGCGTTCAGCAGAAAAAGCAATTGATAAGCGCTTAAAGATTCTTTATTACAATTAGTTTTTACCCTTACTGTTGGATCCAACGAGGAACTAAAAGAGCAAGAACCAATAATATTTAAAAATCACTAATTGTAAGCTATCACATTTTCTGCTGAACGCAACCATTGATCAATAATCACGTTAATTGCACGAATATAACTGAAATGACTAACAATTTAATTTAATTTCGACAAAATGTAACAAAGCATTATAGCGGCATTCTAACGTCACGCGATGTCGCGATGTCTCTGCGAAATTTCTCTCGCGTGCGAATATTCAAGACCAAGCCGTTCACTGAACGAGCGACGTCTAAGGGCGTCCGCCCTTAAAGGGCTTTCGCACATTCGCATGTACTTTCACACTCGGGGCGCCAAGGTAGGCGGAAGCTTCGTAGCTTCGTAGTATTTCAGGCATCGTCGGTTCCCGTTTACACTTGTAACGCGAGGTTTCCCATTGTGTAACAAGAGAGAAACCCTACACGAAGAGCATGCCGCCACCTCCTTTCTCTCTCTCTCTCTCTCTCTCTCTCTTCTCTCTCTCTCTCTCTCTTGCCCTATCATAGCCGGCTGGATGCATTAACGTCGAGATTGAAGGGTGGCGAAGGAGAGCCTTGACAAGGAGAGCCTCCGACACGTCGCAGGTAGTTTCGCGTCGAACGGTTGTAAATGGTTCGCTTAATGCGATCGCGTTACACGACGACGAGACTCGCCGGGATGTTCTTGGGTTACCCTATCTCAGATGTATATTATCTTGCTATCCTCCTAGATTACCGGTTCCTTGCTTTAACGGCGTCCTCCAGTTTACCGCGATATTGGATGCTCGTCAACAGTAACGACGTACACCGTGTTGTTAAATAAGTATTGCATAAATCTATATAATATTATTTATACTTATTTTACAAACTAAACAAACTTTCAAAAAAGTGAAAACTAAATTTTGAGAGAAGACAGCCAATTATTTACCTTGCGATAAGTTATTTACTTATTTTTCAGTAATTGGTGGTTCGGTATCTCCCCTACGTATTCTCTCGGCATCCACGTGTCACAGTGGAAAGGGAGACGTGTAACGGGACATAACGACGCTTGCGGGACTTTAGGTTCCCTGTAAGCGTGCGGCTTCGTCGGGATAGAGCTAATGCTCGTCGCACGGGGGTTTAACGCTTACCGTAAGCAGGAACAACGGATCCATGGCGACCGCGGAAAATCCGCTCGGGGGAAGAGAGGGTGGTCGATGGGGGAAGTCATGCGGAAAAGCTTCGAACAGCTTTCGTGGGGATACTTCGCATGGGTGGATCACATACTTCGCAAAGGGCTCGGACAATGCCACTTCGCGTTGCAAAGAAACACACGTTTCACACGAATGGGAAACTGAAACACTTCTAAATAATAGAAAGAATTCTTATTAGCAAAAGTAGCGTTGAAAGAATTTCGAAAATCTCGACACTTATACCAAATACACATATATTCGAAGGTCCGTGACCGGATTCCAAAATCTACGAGCTCAGGGAGGCGCGTGTACCAAATGGGAGTCTTTGAAGATTCGTGTTGTCGAGAATTGCCGTAATTCGGAGGAGAGTTTCCTGCTATCTGAGATCTATGAGTTTCTCGAATCTATAGCACTTGAAATTCGCGGATTCTCAAGGATCTGATGTTTGTAGCTCGCGGTGCAACTATCCGGTGGATAGTAGAGGGCGCAGCGATATTTTCCCCGAGTTACTCTGTATATACGTAGTGCACGTTCAAACGGGCTTCCCCGTTTGGAGTTTCCCGTGTGGGCGGAGGATTACGATACTGTATGGTTGAGACACGACGGGCGCACCCTTTGTCTACGTTGTCTGCTATCCTTTGCTTCCTCTGCTAGCCTTTCATTTAAGGACCAGGTAATAGCTGTCGTTGCAGCTGCACGTGATCCCGCAGTCTGTAGAGAGAGGAAGAATAGGAGAATGTATTTTACTTCGCGAGGATACTAAAATTCGCCGGACATACCGTCACATCGGCGTTTCCGAATTTATCACGGTGTGCTCCGTGATCATTAAATTTTAAATGAAATTCAGGAGAAGAATCGGAGGGATCGATGAGATGTAGAAGAGAGATAAACCGTCCTTGAAAACCGTTAAAGTATATGAACATATAAAATAATAAGGGAATTTCTGAGAAAGACTTAAAATTTACAGAAAAGTTTTTCTTCCTGAAAGAAAAAATTTTTGTAGATATTATTTCTTATGTAGATATTATCTCTTCGAGATTTTTAGTTTTCAAGTACGCTATATTTTTAACCCTATTCGGTCACACTGGGTGAAATTCACCCAAGAGAAATTTTTTTTTTTTTTTTTTACAATATTTTTGTGTTATAATAATTTTTACTATTTATTTTCATTGTTCAAGTAAAATAAACACTCTTTAAAATTCGACATTTTTCGCGCATTCAAACATTAAAATAAATATACTTTTTGTGACGAGCAATATTATATTCTTTTTTTTATGAAAATAACATTATAACTTTTTCGACGCTGGGTTTCACCCAGTGTGACCGTTTTTTACTGAAGTGTGACCGAATTTTTAGATAATTCTTGTTCGTTAAAATTTTACATAAGTTTTCTTCCATTTTGACGAAGTTTCATAAAATATTTAAAGATTGACACTTTCTTTTTTCTTACTTATCTACTTTTCTTACAGATTTTACTTACTTATTGCATTCTCGGGTATTTCCCGATTCGATTTCTATTGAATACAACAAACAAAAATTTTATCAAATTTTAGCAATGTAAAATGTTTTATGTGACAGAGTTCAGACAGAGTCTTTATGTCAGAGTAGTATTTTTTTTATTGTATATATAAGAAAAGGAATAAAATAAAAAAAGAACTAAAGAAATTCTCCCAGATAATAATTAAGTTTATTTTAATTTTGTATCTAAAAATACTTTAATTTTGTCTGGAGATTTAATGCTTAAAAAAATTGGGGAATTCTCGGAGAATAATTTTAACAATACTTGAGTAATGAAACATATAATGACTATTTATATTGTGTACATGCGTGCGTGCATGTGTGCGAGTGAGTGAGACACACAGATATGATTAGATTATTTCATTATTTTCGTAATTCCAATTAAATCCTAGAAGGTCCCTACGCGCTGTTCTGTTTTAAATTCTTATAACTCGGGTCCCAATCAAAATTTTTAAATCGCAATTGATATTTAAGGATAAAAAGAGTTACTCTTTCTGAAAATTTAGTCGATGATAGAGTGAGATACTTGAAACAAGACATAAAAATTGGAAGTGGAAGTAAAAAAATAAGTGACCCTTCTTTTACTGATAAATGTTCCACTAATAAATGATTTTCTCTACTTTTTTAAGTAGTGTTTTTTTTATAGATCACTCAAATAATAATTATATCGATTTATTCTATTTTATTTACAAGAATTTAAAGCAAAAAAAAACGCGTAGAGGCCTGCTGGAACGTAACAGATTAATGTAGAATACAGAATATATATCTGTCTTCATTTGAACTATGCAAGACTGATGGAATTTTCAATTAATCTCATGAGTCACAACGCATTTCGATGTACGTTCGAAGAAACGCAACGTAAAGGTAACGATCGTTTTTTTACCTGTACGTTGAGCAACAAAAAACGACGTATGTAGCACCACAGAATAACTAATACATCCGCCGAGGGTATATATTCAAGATATCGAGTTGCCGCTCGATAAAATGCAAAACTCGCGGGAGTAAAAATCGCATGGATACGCGTGGATATATCGCTTTGCGTGGCGGAGGTAAAATATACGAGATAGCTCTCGCCGTCACGTGCGTTAGGCGATATTTGTCGCACGTGACTGAGGAGCCGCGCTCGCCGCCGATATCTTCTCGTGGCTCTTTCCCGCAATGGATGTAACGGAAAATCCTTGCGTCGCGAAAGGAACGGAACATTCACCTTTTTTATTATTCACGAGCAGGGCTAATGTAAAAATATATATAATTTAATGTCGACGTATTTTACGACGAAAGTTTCGCGCGGCACGTACGAAGAAAACCGCACGCGGTACTTTCCCTTTATACTGCCGTATAATTTTTACAAAATGACTCTTTGAAAGAGGTAACGGAAAACTCCGTCAAGCGGTCAACCGTATCTAAATGTTTCGCCAGGGGGAAAATATTTTTAATTGCTGAGAAGTACGGTTTGTGTTACACGACTTATTAATTGCTATAAATTGCTGCTTAAATAGGCAAAGTTTTATAATCTGCTCTTTTAGGGTAAACACAAATATCTTGGGTCTACGACGAAACTCTCCATGAAAGGTAATTTACTTTTCTTTTGTTTCGTCATTCTGTAAGCTTCGTCCAAGTTCATGCCAACGTGACCGCAAGCTCATTCAAAAGCAACGTGAAATCCTTTTGAGTAGACCTGAGAGCTGAGAGAAAAAGGAAATGAGAGGCGCGGAGATAGTGGCGGGAAACGTTTCCACGAGAAAAGTTCCGCTCTCCACGGAAACTTTCTCGATCGAGCTCGACGCGCGAGCATTTGTTTCCCCGTGGTGAGCATTCGCGAGCTTTCGGCAGAGAAGTCACTTGAGGGCGGGCGGCCACGGGCGGGCATCGTAACGCGCTGCTTTAAGCTATCAACGGCACTCACCCCCCCGCATTTACCCCCGTTCTCCACTTTCGCCTCCCGTCGCGAGGGCGGGCGGCCACGCGCTGGATTAAAGTATCGGCGTCGCCAACCGCGTCTGAATAATTCAGGGCGAAAGTTCTAGCCGTTCGATCCCACGAGAGGAATCCCCCTTAGGACGATCGGAGGGTCTGATCAAGGTCCGTTTGTTGCAGGTTTCGCGCTGATGAGAATCGTCGAGGTGTACAAGGAAATCCAGGACCAGGAGATGAACATCGTAAGTAGAATAGAATCTAATTTTGAGAGACTTTTATTAACGATTTGTTTTTCTTTTTCCTAAGAAATTTTCTCTGATGATTTTCGTAGAATTTTTTTGCATTTTTTTATTGCAGACATTAAACTTTTAGTGTTATATATTTAAATACTTACACATACGATATTAATTCACATCTATTTTTTATTCTAATACTTTATTCTACTACTGATACTTCAAGATTTCTTTAATGATATTTAATTGAGATTTTAATCTTAACAATCCGTCAATAACAATATAATACTTTAAATAATATTTTTATTTGTCAGTTCCCAGCAAACGCCAACATTAACATAACATTAATGTTATAATTTCTACTTAACAATGTAACTATGATATAATAACACACGCGTTATATTGCATTTATATTGGGAAATTATAACATTGATGTTATGTTAATGTTAGTTGGTGTTCGCTGGCTTCTTCTTTGAATTTTTTTAGGAAAATTTTTTATTACGTTCAAATAATATTCCAAGATATTTCATAGGATAGCTAAAAGCAGACGTATTGTCTGTCTCTCCCATTTTTTCCGTCTATCTTCTACCCTGGCACCGTCCATTTCCGGGGATTACATCAGACACGGTCGCGTCTGCCAAGATTCGTAAAGATGTCCTTTTGGCTAGTACCAACCCATCTAGTGGAAATCCACATTTTTCTTTGTTTATTTATATGTGCGCACGCGCACGCGTGCACACACACGCACACGCGTGCACACACACGCACACATACGCGCGCGTGTTATGCACATATTTATTCGACAAATAAGAAAGATTCTTTTAATTATGTTTTTGAGAGTTGTTATTCGAATAATTTGTTAATGTTATAATCTCAGAAAAATATCAAACATATTTAATAAAAATGTTATAATTTCAGAAAAATATCAAATGATAATAAATAAATAATTAATAACTCATTGGAATAATTGCTAAATTAATTGCAGATGTTTAATCGTTTAAAAACAAAATGGTACTTATTGTTAGAAATAATATTTCTATTTTTTTATCTATCTTTTTGAGAACTTGGGAAAACATCTCTCATTATCACATCTCTCTCTCTCTCTCTCTCTCTCTCATCGTCGATCCCATGACACCCTATAGAACGGTTCTACGACACGCGGAAGTCCGCAGGAGCCTCTTTGATCCTGCGGCTCGTCTCTTGGCTCGAGGGCGACATTACATCCCGCAGGCGTTTCGTTTGAACATGAAATCTCATTGCGACCATAACGACATGTGGTTATTACGACTTTACAACTCTCTCTTTCTCTCCTGTTTTCCCACACACGTTGCTGTCGCATTTTACAATTTCATTCCAGCCGACCTCTCTACGAAAATGTCTCTCTAGCGACTTAATCCAATGTGATCCGCAAGTAAGTTAAGAACATACGCTGTATGTTCATCATTAAGAACATACCCTTCCTGTCGCAGTAATTAATATTAAGTTTGATGTAGTTTTTTCTAAACTATCAAACTACATAAAACACAATGGCATCTTATGTGAAATAGGACCGAACTGAGGTGATATTTTTCGCAATAAATTCTTTACAGTGATTTTGAATAGATGCTTATTAGCATCAAAAATTAAATCGATTTTAAGTGGATTTATTGCTCCAACGAAATGCTGTGTTTTTCCGACAAAGAATTTGGTGCACAGCTCTAACTCTATTAAGTTAGTAAAAGTATTCACAGAAATATTATTATTGTACTCTGCTACCAAGATCCTAGCGCGGACTGAAAATAGCACATATATATAGTTAGTAGTATAATGGGCTCTTGTTAGTTGTTTTTGTGCACACGATATGTTTGTGCAAAAGACTGCAATTATCACATGGAATGTTAAAAGCAAAGGAATGTTATAGAAACTTTTAATGTTTTATGATAAAAAAGTTGTATAAACACGAAGAATCAAAATTCCAGTAAAATGAAGTTTCCTTTAAAAAATTAAAATTTTAAAAGAAAAATAAAGAATATTGAATAAAGAATACTTTTTTGTATATTGTAATCGGAGTAAAAGGTCATTCATGAAAAGGTCTTTGTCTTTCTAAATATTAAAACTTTATAAAAAAAATTTTATTAAAACTACGCACAAAATCGGTCGAATAAAATAACTAAATTGATTTATACGTTTGGGGATGCTTGAGGGTGGAGGGTCAACAATCTCCGATTTCTCAGAGAATTGCTGAAAAAACAAACAGCCGCATACACATGCTACATTCACCGATAAAAAAGCGCACTCGAGACGAAGATTATCTCGAGCGACTTCCCGCGGAAGAAGCGAACGGAGGAAATGCTGCGGGGAAACAGAAAGACGAGTGCCAAGTCCAGTGGGGCGTAGGGTAGCTGGTGGAGTGAAGCTCACGTAGCTTGCATTACTTTGCAGCTTTTTGGCGGACGTATATTTTCGCAAATACTTCGATCAATAGTTTCGTGAGATTCGCTAAATAAGCTATTCCTGCGGATATCTTTGATCCGCAATTGCAACATTTCTAATAATTTCTTTCTCTTCTTCCCAAAATTAGACGATTAAATTTGAAATTTGTATTACGTTGTACATAATGCATATTGTAACATAAGTAAGTTATGTTAAATCATGAAACAGAGTTTAAATTCTTTAATGCAATACCCTGTATATTTTTTAATACTAAGAGACCATTCATCCAGCTTTTATTTTCTCATTTTAAGATTATTAATTTTAATTTGAGAAATATGGATTAAATTTCTCCACCTCAGAAATTTATGGACGTTTTACTTCTTTGTAACAATATGAACACAAACACCATCGTTTTTTGTTATCTTCCGCTTTGGCCAAAATTCGGCTTTCCGGTCTGTTCGATGACGTGGCCGGAAACCGATGCAAAAAAAGTGTGCTCGCGTATTTCGGAAGCGTTGTAATTCTCGATGGACGTAGTGAGGCGAAGCGAGACAGAGCGAGGAAACGACGGGGCGAACTGGAATGCGCGGCAAAAGACGCTCGTTCGCTCGTCACAACGCGAACTCAACATGGCGGCGGTCGTTCACAATCAGATCTAAAGAGCGCAGAATTTCCCAATAAAAATCACCGTTCTCTAAAAGCTCGCGGATTAAATTCACAGTGCGTAGAGATTCGCGTGTTCAACGAGGGGCGGGTAGAAACGGATGAATAAAAAAAAAGCGAATAAAAAAAGATGGATTCTCCTCCCTCTCTCTTGCCACGCACCGCCGCCGCCATAGCAACGGGCGGCTGCAATCCGCCTGCCTTTGAGCGACGCACAAAAAGCGAGGCGAAGGGTGCTCGAACTGCAAAACAAACAACTTGTTCGTGAAACGCGAGCTTGCGGAGAACGGGGAGCGGTAAGGGCGGCTAGTGAGGAGGGTTGTGAGAGAAAAGGGTGGCTCTCGAAGAAACGTCGAACGTACAACGACGTCGGAAGGGCACGAGGTTCGAAAGGGTTAATATGCTGATGGATCGAAGTGGCTGGCAAACACAGAAGCATATCATTATCGCCGCCGGAAAATCGTGCCCTGCGAACGTGTCTCGGCGCGTGTTTAACCGGATGGATAATGGGAGAATGGGGAATAGTGATTTGATTGCGGAGGGGAGGGTCTAAGGGATGATCGAACTCTGATAGCTTGATTCCCGCATGAGCCAAATTTTCGAGTTGAGATTTCGAGCAGAGATCTCGTCTCGACGATCGTCGAAGTCAGATTGGCGAAAATCGAAATGTCGGAACTTTGGTAGTGTTCGGCAAACGCGTATAAATTCAATTTCTTTTTACGAGTGTGTTCGCTTTACCGGGCGAGATTACGCTATTGCGTTTACGCGCCACGCCGCTTCTTCTGCGCTAATTGCGCTCGAAACATCGTTTGTCATTTACTTCAGTTTGTATGTCCTATCATGACTCTGCTATTATGCTATTACTCTATTGTTATACTGGCATATTGCTGCATTACACTCTTTTCCCATTACGCTAAATTTCACGCATTTTTGCTTTTACTATTTTTTTCTGTTCCCCCCGCACCCTCTCTCTCTCTCTTTCTCTCTCTCTCTCTCTCTCTCTCTCTCAAGATGCTAATAAAAAGCAATAAAGAGGACGTCGTCGTCGTCGCGTTTTCTGTCAGAATGCATCCAACCAAGGACTACTCCTGCGAATATAAATTAGGTCTGGCTTGGGAGAGACTCGTAAACCGCTTAAAGCTCACATAGAGTGAACCCGAGACGGCGAGGAAATAAAGAAGCATTCTCTCAACACCAGTCGCAAGGACACTAAAATCACCTTAATCTGTTCTAGACCACTTTTAAATGTCGGAAGAATGTCCAACTGTCTCCTAACTACGTTCATTACCTAGCAGCGTGCGTTAATTATTCTCCACTTAAACAGATTACTTTATTATATCTGTATTAATTTACGTGAGCAAACTACTCAAGTTCATGTTAATTTCCCAAATGGATATTACTTTTTGGACGAGAATACAACAAATTTTATTATTTTATAAATTAGGAATTTGTACATAATAAAATTAATATTAAAGATAAAGATAACATTATTTACTGTGTAAAAATAATGTAAAATATAATTAAATAGTATTATACATATAATAGTATATTATATGTAGTATTAGGTATGTGGCGATCGTGACTCAGAGAAATGTACATTATCTTAACGAGCCAAAGAGTCCGAGTTCAAATCCGATCAAAAATCATCGGTTTTTATTCGATCGCCACCTCTCGGAAAGCAACGGCAAACCACTAAGAGTATCTGCCAAGAGAGTCTTCGGATAACATGGATGCATGTCACCAAGATCATGACCCCCAGTAATGGGGAAAATCGACGAGGAATATGTAGTATTATACATCATCATCAATTAGCCCATTTGTGTCCACTGCTGGACATAGGGTTCCCCAAGTCTTGTCCATTGCCTTCGATCCTGTGCGGTATTTATCCAGTTTGTCGTTATTCTCTTTATATCGTCAGTCCATCTTATTGGTGGGCGTCCTCTGCTTCGAAGAGCATCCCGCCGCGGTCTCCACTCCAAAATTTTCCTCGTCCAACGGTCGTTGTTCATTCTTGCTACATGACCTGCGTGCTGTTTTACATCTGATTATCCCTTCCTATGCGAATTGGCCTAGATACGAGCATACTTGTTCTACGCAGGTTTCACCTAATGTCATTGGCTCACTTATAACTAAATTTGTCATGTATTGAGTTTTATTAGCATTAATTTTGAGTCCTACTGCTTTCAAGACTTCGTCTAGCCTTCTCAACATTTTGCTTGCTTCATCAAATCGGTCGCTTATTATGACAATATCGTCGGCAAAGCATAAGTAGCTTAGTCGTTCGCCATCAATGTTCAGGTCCATGCCCTCAAGATTGATTCTTTTAAATATATATTCTAAAAGTATCGTGAACAATTTAAGAGATATTACATCACCCTGCCTTACTCTCCTTTCGATACGGAAGTCCTCTGAGTTGTTCTGTAGCTTTATGCAAGCTTTTGCTTTTTCATATATGTGTTTAATTTGTATTATATATCTGTAGTCGATACGACATTCCATTAGGGTGCAAAACATCTTTTGTTGGCTTATCGTGTCAAACGCTTTTTCATAGTCCACAAAGACTAGGACCAAAGGCTTGTTATACTCTACACATTTTTCTATTTGTGTTTTTACTACTTGTAGATGATCATTTGTGCCAAATCCAGATCTAAAACCGGCTTGTTCAGGTGGTTGATAAAAATCTAGCTTATTTATTATTGTTTTCGTTATTATACATACATAGTATATATTATAGTATATAATTAGAATTAATTAATATCGCTAGGTGAAACAAGCATCGCGTGTCGTTCATGCATACAAACATCCTTGTCATTCTTTACGTTCCAGTTAAAAGCATTCTACGTGGATCTGTTGGTGCCTTTGGAGACCAACCTGGAGAAGGACACGAAAGTCGTCCAGGTAAGTAAGCCACCGAAAATAGTTCCCGGAAGGAACGTCGTCCCGACTTCCGGCGACACTGAATAATGCAATGCTGGGAATGGCTTTCAGAGCGAGCAGAAGAAGTTTCTTCAGCAACACAAGACCAGATCCGAGACTTATAGCAAGGCGGCCGCGACCATGAAGAAGCAGAGAAAGAAGTCCAGGGCGGCCAACAAGAGCGGCCTCGCCATGGACAAAGAACTCAAGAACATGCAAATCCTCGAGGAGGAGAAGACCAAGCTCGACGCTTTCTGCGAGCAGAGTTTGAAGAACGTGAGTAACGAAATCTATCAAACTATCAATCACGTTGAATTATCAAGTCTTCCACATTTTCGAAGCATATTTTCAAAAACGCGGTAACATAAGCACAGGATATAATAGAAAATCTTCTTTTCGTGGTAGATGAATACGAAAGTTAAATACGTTAGAGATGGCGTTGATGATGGATTACGCGATGAGATTCATTAACGGAGCGAGTTCATTAACACCCCGGGATCCTTTGTGCGTTCTTTTCACAGGCGATGACTCAGGAGAGACGACGATACGGTTTCGTGCTGGAGCGACAATGCTCCTTGGCGAAGCACTATGCGAGTTTTCATGAGGTTGCACTGGCTGCGCTTCATCCCTCGGTTGATAAATGGCGCGAGGTTGCTGCCACCAGGGAATACTTGCCCCAGTCGGTGGAGGACATGTTCGCTTCCAGACTCAGGGTAAATTTGCGCGACTGATCACGCAAATCTCTCAAACTTCGCATTCTCTGCGATTCATATAATTCTGATCGATCCGAAAGCAATAATTTATTTTTTGCGACTCGGTGTGTAATCACATCGTTCAATACGTTTTGCAAAAGATTATAACGATTTTATTATCTTGCGAATTCCTCAAAGGATCTTATAGATTACGTGTATCTCAGTCGTTTATGAAGAAATTTTAGGTAAATATTCTTCTCCTAAAAATTTTTCTTAAAAAATTTAAGATAAAAAAAGAGACTAAAAGAATTCTCCGTGCTATATCCGCAGCATAGTTTTAGAGTTAACATTCATAGCGTACGTATACACGTGTAATGAAAAATATCGTCAAGTCGGAGCTTACATATTGCTGAAGCGTGTCACGGAATTGCGCAGTTTTATGGCAATTTACATTTTCGTAGCAAACGTCGTTCTGGCCGGAGGACGAGGAAAACGGCGGCTCCGAGCTGACGACGATGAGCTCGCAATTACGGAAGACACGGAGCATGGACAGCTCCTGCCTGGAGTTGCGACTGGGCCCACTATCCGGAAACCCATCGTCGTCTGGCAGCCACCTCGGTCCGGCGCTCCATCTCCCCGCCGCTCTTTCCAGAGCGAGGTCGGAGGCCAATCTGCACGCCTCAACATTATCCCTCGGCCCCGGTACGTCGTTCTGCCGTCGTTCCTTTTTTTTCTGCGACAATGATATCGATTTTTCGCGCTACGCCATGCGCCTGAAAATTTGTCGCTCCCCGCCAAATCAGCCATCCTTATATATTTGCAGAATAAAATTAACTGAACTCTCGACTAAACTAATTTGCAACTACGCTGAGCTAAACCGAATTGGACTAACCGCATATATCTGGCCAAATAATTCAGTAATTGCACGTGGAACAAATTAAATTGTTATATATATATTGCATGTTATTATAATGCAAATATCCTTCCAGATAGTTGGTTTAATCAACATAATTAGAGTGGAATATGATATTGTATTATTAAATATAGATTAGACTTAACTTTAGATTACATTAAATAAATAAATTTTCCTCTGCTTCAATTAAAATACATATGAACATAAATTCAGGACTTATTTGAATCAGGATAATTTATCTTCGGATTGCTCGTTTATTGTACCGTGCATCGCGTACAATACAACAGCGACAACAGACTGTCAACTGATCAGAGAGAAATCGAGAAAAATCGGCGAAATGGAACCATTCACGCTAACGTTTCCACTCGCTTTTCGCGAGACCTGTCGTGCCGGTCATATAAATTTCAGCCGCGATCAGATTCGGGTGACTCGCATCGAAATCCGAGGCTCTCGATGCATTCTGGAATCCCTCACGCAATAAAAACGGAATATGCTTTCGTTTGTGCAACGCGACCCGAGACTGTATTTCATCGCGGTATTGCATGTCACGCAGATCCATCACGCTCGTCATTATACTCGCTTTTACAGCGAGTCTTTTAGCCCTTTAAGTTTCTTTCCCCGACAATATCACTTTATGTAGAGCGAAATAAAAAAAATCAGGTAATTATAAATACGATATAAATAAATGCGAGTAGTGAATATATTCTCGTCGCGCGTTTATCGTAACGAATTAAACCATTAATTACCGCGCCTCGCGGGACAATTCAACGTCGGAAATCAACGTCGTTGTTTCGTATTTAGTACCACGTACACATTCTCGTGAATTCGAATTAATTTACCACGACGTACGAATGGCCGCGCATTAATAATGCAATTAATAACGCTGATATTTCTGTACAACTCTCGCGCATCCCGTATCTTCCTCCTGTCCTCGATGTCTCTCCGGGGGTGATGCTCATTCTCCTTCCGGCATTCACCTCGACCATCGCTATCGTACGCTGACCTAATTGCCCTGGTTCACCCCGAAACTACCCCTGCATTATCCCGGACTCATCCTCATTCCCCCGCCGTCCTTTCCCTCTACGTCGTTCATGTGCTCGGTCAGTTACAGCGTTTCTGGTTTCCAGAGGTTCCAGAGACCCCACCCCGACCTCGCTCCATGGCGCCCCCGCCGTCCCGTAGCAGCGCGGGTGGCACTGGCGTCGGCGCCGGGGGTTGGGGAGATGCCCCCCTCGCCAGGGCTCTCTTTGCCTATCTTAGCTCGGGGGAGAATCAGCTGAGCTTTCTGGAGGGTGATCTAATCGCGCTGATGGGTAAGTCTGATCTCGCAATGTTCGTTACAAGATACAATACACACAGTGTCCCAAAACTGTGACGTTTACGATCGCAGCTATCGCGTAATGAACAGAGTATGGAACACGTGGGTCAACGACCGCGCCAGGAATGGCATGTTTTAATTCTTTTTAACTAGTTTTTTAAGAGAAAATGTGGTTAATTAAAACTTATATCGATCTTAATCGTACTATCGACAGTATCAAAAAACAATATCTATTTTGAGAGATTAACATTTACTCAATTATTAATATTTAGCGTGGGATAATTAATAGAGTTGTAATTAACTGTAATTTTTTGAGCTCATGTCACGGTATTTTGCACGCACCGAAGATATTTAGATGCAACGAAATGAAGATAAATTAGTTTTTTGCTTTTTTTCCCTCAGTTTTTTAATGTTTACAATTAAAAAGAGCTTCTATTGCAAAAATGTTAATGAAGCGTAAGTGAGTTTCGGGGATTTGCATATTTTCCATTTTTTTTGTCAGGAGACCGTCAGAAGGGATGGCAATTTGGCGAAAATCTGCGCACTCAAAGCTCGGGGTGGTTTCCCTTGGCGTATACCGAAATCATAATCGACGACACTTTGGGGTAAGTAAACCTTCCCGACCTCGAGTAGAGTAATGCCATAATTTCGCACTTATGGTTGCTCGTTATTAACCCTTCAAAGTTCAACATTTCGCAGAATTCATGTACATTAAAGATAGTAAATCGGTAAACACATTCTCACGTGAAATTGAAGCGCATGCATTATTGTTAGATATTACATCAAATGTGTCTCTCTCATTATTGATGTCTCTCTCTTATTTCCCGTCAAATATCGATTAATATATTTACCAATAGCTATTCTACTTTTATGTCACTGCGTGTATAATTTTATTATTATTAGGGATGAAATCAATTTCAATATGTACTTAAAAATCCGAGTTCCAATAATCAAGTTTTATTCTCTAGGATTGTAGTAACAACTGTAGTAATATAACATAATATAATATTTTTATAAAAAATAATATATTTTATACATACACATACTTGTGAAATAATTGATTCCAATTAAATTAATTGTTTCAAATCTTGGAATGGATACCAGCGGGATTTAAATGTACTTATAAGTACTTTCTATCGTATTAGAATTGAATCTTTTATAGTAGTAAACGTAGTAAAAGAATTCTAAGAAGTTGTTAATTTAAAAAATATATAAATGTGTAAAAATTCTTAAAATAACTTTCACTCTATATTTTTAATCATTTTTATTATATTTAATTTCGATTAATTATTTGTAATTAATGAATTTGTAATTATTGAAAAATAAATATTAATATATAATAATAATATTAATATTAAAATAATATTAAATTAATATTAAATTAATATTAAATTAATATTAATATTAAAATAATATTAAATTAAATTAATATTAAAATAATTGTCACTTTATAACATTTTGATTCAAAAGAGTATAAAATTTCTAGTAAAATACTCATAAAAGATTCAAACATATTTGTTCTAGATTCAAGTTTACTTAGAAGTAACTCTTGATTTTCAAAATATTCATAGAGTATTCGAAATTTCATAGAGTATTCGAATTCATTCATTTCGTTCAGATTTGAGCCTACTTGAAAATACCACTACTTTTATTTCTAAAGTTATAGGTAATTTGAAACTACGCTAATAATAGATTTGAATCTACTTGTAAGATACTTAATCTTATTGCTAAAATTATCTTTGACAAATTGCTTTAAATGATTCGATTTTTTGCGCAAAATCGTTTAGAACGGAGCAGATAAGTTGGAGGTATTGCGTTTTGTATTACCGGTAAACTTGTTACTTTCTCGACCAATTTTTACAAATCTTCCGGATTGATTTCCCGGTTTTCTGCGTACATACATTGCGCTAATTATGTGAAGATCGCCGAGTCACGGAGCAAGCAACGGTAGGACTCCGGAGCCACAAGCCATACCTCCGTGTAAGCCGCCACCCTCTCGACCGCCGGTCACGCCGGCTAATATCGACGAACCATCTGGTGGAACCATCGGCGCCGGTAGTAGCTCCGTCAACAACAGCACTAATGCCAACAACACAATAACAATAACAATAGCAACAGCAACGCCGGCACGCCGACTAACACTGCAAGCGTCTTGGCAACTCCGACCGCGCGCCAATCAAAATCGGTGAGATAATAAATCAACATAACGACTTCTAATCATTTATATTAATTCTAATCCTTTATATTATCCAGTATTTCTCTACTATCGAATTGCAATGCTGTTCGCAGAAAATTTAGCCTAAATGCTTCGATACTATTGTCGTATGTGTAATCATAATTTTTCATGTATCATGAAAAATTAATAATATTTTGGCAATCAATAATATTTCCTTTCCGACCGTTCCAACATCTTCTACCGATGTTATTTTCTCAGAGCGCTAGTTCTTCGGGTAAACTTGGAGTAAACTTTACCGTAGAATACTCTCGACGTGTACACACGTCGCAGCTCCAAGATTGATTAGGATGCGGAGTGGGTGAGACGTGGAGGGAATCGTTTCGTCTGCCTTTCAGATCCGTCCATCGGGCACGTTGCCCGCGGTGCTAGCTGGAGGACGAAGGGTGCAGCCGCCTGTGCCTCCGGTGCCACCTCCGGCTATGACATCCCTCCACAGTAGCAACGACAGCGGCTTCTCCAACGAGCCCCCGGTGCAACCCGACGTCGATTACAGCGACGACGAGGCGTTAAGGTAAGTCCAAAATCTACGCCCCAAGCTGCAAAGTCATCCCTGCTCTTCGTTCGCATAACATTAGTTAGACTTCCCCATGTACTTCATGTAAACTGCAAGCTACATAAGTTATGTATAGAAAACGAGTGCTTACATGCTCGCATGCGAAAAGACGTGATTCTGTTAATTATGTTTGAAAACAATGGAGCAACAATCAATTATGGTTTCATCCAATTATGGTTAAATTTAAGTATTCAGTGAAGAAAGAGCCTTTTCTTTTTAACTCGCGGCCCAAATTGTTTTAACCAAAGAGAGTTTACGTAGCTTGCGGTCTACAAGATCAGACCGATAAAATTTCGCTGAATTCACATCTCGGTGGAACATGGACATGAAAATGATCTCTTCGTTTATTTTTGACAACATACATGTAGCAATTGGCCCGAGGCCTCCTAGCATGTCCGTGTAACGTCGGATACTGACTTCAGCATAATTCCGAGCTGGTTTCGACCCTTAGTTTATATCAGTTACGTGTAGACTGCCATTATTCATCCGCATCCCATACCAGGCAAATCACTTATTACTTGGTACTTTGGGGGGGCTTTGATACCTTCATTTCCCGAATATCACGCCCTGATAACTAGCCGATAAGCGTACCCCTGCTTTGCCCTATTCAACGTGATTGAAGCTTTGTATCATTGTAGCTCCGCTGTTCTACTACCTACTACCTCCCTGTAATTAGCGTGATTTTCACCCCTCTTTTGCCTCCACCCTCTGCACTCAATTGGATTGGTTTGCGACACTATTGTGAGGAATAAAAATTCGACAGTGGTAAATGCTGTAGTACATACGCGCATTTTACATTCACACAGCTCTCCGGCTGGCATCGGAAAAATGCCCTGATTAATTTCGTATAAAACAAAATCGAGTTATCTCACACAATCCTTTAATAATATTTGAATAGAATCTACTTTTCATGCTTGTTGATTGCTGTGCGCATGACTAATTTTACGATATGATATCCGTTGGCAGATACAGATTGGGTTTTCCGAGTCATTAAATCATAGATTTTTGGCCGTTGAATCTGAATCTGGCAGTAAAATTTTTCCATCACATTTAGTTTTTGAAAAAGTTGAGGTCGAAAGTACAAAAAGACAGTTTTTGATCATTTTTAACATATTATATAGTTGATGAACCCGATATGTTAGAAGATTCGAAAAAAGCAGAACGAAGATTGAATACTTTAGCCTAAGTAAACCCATAATTAATTCGCAATTACCTATCGCGAACTACAACGTTTGTGGTGGGAATGCGCTTATGTTTACGCTTTACCAGCAACTAGCTGAAGAGAATAAAAAATGAATACTTCAATATTAAGGTAGTTGTCATGTGAGTCCCACGTTTTACTTCTTATAAACTTTTTTCAAATAATTCTGGACATTTTTAATTATTTGGAACATAAATAATGAAACATAAAATTAAATAAATAAAAAAATAAAAATTAAATAAAATAAAAACAAAATTATACAAACATAAAATTATTCAATTAAACGAAATTATACAAACATATAATAAACAAAAATTTTTAATATCACAAGGAACTTCTCTTTTATAACACAACATAAACTATTCTTATAAATTAAGGTTATGCAATTATTTATACCTGAAGAAAATTAACTAAAAAATTGAAAAATCATAAATTTCTGAAATCTTGAAATTAATATTTATATAGATAAACATAGCACAAGTTGTAAGATTTAGCCGCATCTTGCAAAGAAGCTTTTCTTTGTACAACATTCTTCAGCCGCCAATTCGTATATTTCAGACGTAAGCCTCTACCTATTTTTTTCATATATTCGGCATTCTAGAATAATAATAATAACATTTTTATAAGAGAAATATATATAAATGAATATAAATCAACACCAACAACAAATAACAATTGATCAAATATTTAATAAATTAACCTCAAAATATGCATCAAACTATTCAAAGGAATAGTCCTCATTTATAATAAACAATAATAAAGGAGTAAACTAAAGGAGGAGGGTCAATAAGGCTGATTTTTGGGCTGAAATGTCGCACTTTTTCCATTGCATTTTTGAATAGTAGATATCAAGAGCTTCCCAAAACACCCTATTTAAACCCTTTTTCGTTGGGGTAAACGATAGTTACGATCGATCAAAGTTAGAGTAATATTGCTAAATGGGAATTATTTTACTCTATCAAATCTTTAAGAAATAAAACATTTTTCAAGATGCTTGTTATTATGAGTTTATGGGGGTTGCTGAGCACGAATCAAACATCAGTTTACAAAAATTCAATATGGCGGATACAAAATGGCGGACGACTTTTTTCAAAATCAATCCAATTCGCATGAAACTTGTTAATTGGGGGTTCATAGGATCGCTGATCACGAATCATACATCAGTTATGAACAATTCAATATGTCGAATGCAAAATGGCGGACGATTTTTCTAAATATGAATTCAATTCCTATGAAGCTCGTTACTCGAGGTTTTCTATGATCGCTGATCACGAAGTTGATGCCGGATTTGCATCAGATAGTCGGAGATTCGCTGATTACGAATATATCAGATTTTGATAAGAGTATTTGTTTCTTTTTACCCTCCTCTTTTTAAATACGGGCTTGGGACCGTCACTGGCAGAGTTACTTTTTTTTAAATTATTTTTTTATTTTTTTTTATTTTTTAAATATTTTTTAGGTTTCTGATTATATTATAAAAAAGGGAAAACATTAACTCATATTTTTTTCAAGTCGAATAGAATCTTCTTGAATGTATTCGACTTGAAAAAAATATGAGTTAATGTTTTCCCTTTTTTATAATATAATCAGAAACCTAAAAAATATTTAAAAAATAAAAAAAAATAAAAAAATAATTTAAAAAAAAGTAACTCTGCCAGTGACGGTCCCAAGCCCGTATTTAAAAAGAGGAGGGTAAAAAGAAACAAATACTCTTATCAAAATCTGATATATTCGTAATCAGCGAATCTCCGACTATCTGATGCAAATCCGGCATCAACTTCGTGATCAGCGATCATAGAAAACCTCGAGTAACGAGCTTCATAGGAATTGAATTCATATTTAGAAAAATCGTCCGCCATTTTGCATTCGACATATTGAATTGTTCATAACTGATGTATGATTCGTGATCAGCGATCCTATGAACCCCCAATTAACAAGTTTCATGCGAATTGGATTGATTTTGAAAAAAGTCGTCCGCCATTTTGTATCCGCCATATTGAATTTTTGTAAACTGATGTTTGATTCGTGCTCAGCAACCCCCATAAACTCATAATAACAAGCATCTTGAAAAATGTTTTATTTCTTAAAGATTTGATAGAGTAAAATAATTCCCATTTAGCAATATTACTCTAACTTTGATCGATCGTAACTATCGTTTACCCCAACGAAAAAGGGTTTAAATAGGGTGTTTTGGGAAGCTCTTGATATCTACTATTCAAAAATGCAATGGAAAAAGTGCGACATTTCAGCCCAAAAATCAGCCTTATTGACCCTCCTCCTTTTCAATGCAATATTGAGAAATTAAGAAAACACAAAATACTTTGTTTTTATGGCATCGATGCAACAGACACACAACCTTTCACGACAGAGTTTTGAGCGCTGAGGTGAGAAGGACGTTGTATAATTGTGAATAGATTCGTATATGAATATTTGTTTTTTAGTAATCGCGTTTGTTACATTTGTCCCGCGTTATTTTTATCCCTAGTCTCCCCTATGCGCTAATCTCTTAATTGTAATAAGAAAATACTTTGAGATAGATTTTGATGAAAAACTACCAGACTACCAGACACTAGAAAGCTTTTATTCGGATAAGATAATGAAAAAAATGAAAGTGATAAACCATTTTGTTTATAAAATACGAATGTACGAACATTTGAAAGTCTCAAAGTTATGTAAAAGTTCGACAGGCAGCTCGTTGCACGATCATCTTACGACACTCTTTCATGGTATGAGTGTGTCTGAATGCACAACGCTTGCAACAGCGTTCTGAGTACAGGCTTAATCAAAAGTTTGGTATACTTAACTTTTTGCATACTTAACTTTTTCCGATACTTTATCATGTATAATGTGATAATCTTAACTTTTTGGTGATACCATACAGCTAAATAAACATATTTTTTTCAATATTGTACATTTTTATGACATATTTGGTTGTTTCTAGACTTTTGAAATACCTTATGAAGTTTTCTTGCAATTGCAATTGAAAATGAAACTTGCACAAGATAGAAAACTTTATACAAAATGTCCCAAAAGTCTGAAACGCTCAAATATCTCAAAGAATTTTAGAAAAAAATATTCAAATATTAATATTGAAGTATTTCTGATTCCTCTCAACTGGTGAAGTGAGTTTGCACGCACCCCACAAAGTTGTAGCTCACGTAATTGTAAATTATGAGTTTAATATATTATTTTCATTTTCGAGTTTCTATCGAATTTTCTAACATTGAATTCATCACCTATACTTTGTAAAAAATGGTTAAAAACACATTTTTTTGTACTTTGACCTCAACTTTTTCTAAAACCAGAGTGATAGAAAAATTTCACCGTCAAATTCAGATTCAGCTAAAATTTATGGAAAATCTATGGGAATCTGTGGAACTCGAGAAACCTAATCCACATCTGATATGTCCAGTGTTATTTACAATCTGAGAAAAATGTATTTAGATATTTACTCGGCTTGTGTGGTAATTATCATTCAAAAGATCTATTAATAAAAATTTTACAAAATTTGATTGACATTAATGTTGGTTATAGAATATGATCGGTATATGTGATAGATAATCTTTTGACTCTCTTAACTTAAATGTTAATACAATTAATAAATTGGCCAGGACAGATCGAAAAAAAAGCTTTTTGAAGTTGTTCTCTTAACTTAATTTAAATATCAAAAGTGATATTTCATCTATCATCTTTCTTACTTATTCTCGTTTTGCAATTTTAGCAAATGAATTTTTTACACATGTTTGACTAACATATGTAAAAAATGTCATTTGACTGATATGTTGACTTTATGACTATCATTATATATTTATTATATAATCTTTATTGGTTTCAATGTTGCATGGAAAATAATTAATTTTCCTATTCTTCGTATTCTTCATTACATACGATTCTATTCTTCGTATTTTTCATTACATACTCATCTTTTGCTTATCTTTCATTTTTAAGAAGAAAATAATTAAAATTACCCTGTGATCAATTTAGTTTCGACAGTGTTTGCAACAAACTATAAACAATATACAAAGCTATGTAAATAAACAAATTATTTTATACGAACTGGACTTTTTTCTGGTCGCTCATCTTTCACTCGGAAAATTAGTTATTAGTCTCTATTTCTTCGAAATTGTCTCTCCTTCTTGTAGATACCGCATGCGCTATCGTGGTCGCTGGAAATAAACCGCCATGGTGGTAGCCTTCTGCATCTCCAACAGCCTCCCCCTTTTTAATCCCTTTTTTCCGTGTCCCGGTTTCTTTTTCTCTTTTTTTATTGACCGTGCTGCGCACGCAGACGGCGCCGGAAGCCGCGAAGCGGAGGAGACCGTCCTCCCTCGAAGGACGAGAAGCAATCAAAGGACTGGGAGAATGACTCTTGGAAAACGATCCCACGAGACGAAAAGTCTTGGCAGCTGTATCGCACAGCGATGGATCTCTGGGCAGAGTCCAAGGCCAACCAGGTGGGCGAAGACTCGAAGAAGTACTTCGAGATGGAGAATGGCGATTTTGCGTTGGAAAACGGCGATGTGACGAAGAAGAGGAAAAACAAGAAAGCTACACAAACACCGAACGAACGTCCTAGCCCGAATCAGCGTACCAAGATGACGGACGAGCGAGGACGCTCCGCCGCTACTCGTCGCAGCGATCAGCGATGCATCGACAAGCGGACGCAGGCGGAAACCGAGGAAGACGAGTTCGAGGACGAGGAGGACTTCGGCACTGAGTATCGTAGCAACAACAAGTTCTACGCGGACAATCAAGAAGCTCAACAAGAGCGAAGAGGAGGAGGCAATTTCGAAGCGGAGAAATACGCCAAGTCCACAAGCTCATCATCGGAGTCCGACGACGAGAGCACCATTACTATACCGGAGCCAGGTCGCAAGGTCGAGCATATAGCGCAGAAGCTCGAACAGACCGCGCAGAAATATGCACGCGAGCACAGTCCACCCAAGTTCCTCGAACGCCGCGAGAGATCTGCCGCGACAGAGTACAAGAGCCTCGAGAGAGAGACGCGCGAAGCGGTTGTCTCGCGCGATCGTCGCGAGAGGTCTGCTATGGAATACAAAAGCCTGGAGCGTAATCGAGACAGCGGCCAGAGGAACCTGGAACAGGCTCGCCGCGACGACAAGGCGCGTTTACGAAATGATAAGCGCGCGCGGGACGACAAGCACTCGCTCGAGCGAAGCTCCCGCGAGGACAAGCCGAACTTCGAGCGCACGAGAGAAGACAAGCAGATCTTCGAACGTTCGAGGGAGGAGAAGCAAAACTTTGAACGTACGAGGGAGGACAAAGCAGGCTTCGAACGCTCAAGGGAGGACAAGCAGGTTTTCGATCTTTCGAGAGAAGACAAACAGGCTTTCCAGCGAGCCCGCGACAACACGCAATCGTACGAGCGAGCCCATGCTCGCTCCAGGAATAGCGAGCAGGAACGTGCGTATATGGAGCAGCGGAAAGAAGTGGTAGGTTACGAACGAACGTTTGAGAAGAACCGCAACCGGACGGTTGAGCGATTGTCCAGTCGACGATTCGAACGACCACGACCACCGTCGCAAGAGGCTCCGGAACGACCTTCGATGGGACCCTACCGAGAACGTAGATATTCCGATAAGGAGGAAGCGATCTACGGAGAGACCAGCCGATACGGGATAAGCTCGCTCGAGAGGGATCGCGGTTACGAATCGAATTTCGAGACCAAGTTGGAGAGGACAAAGGTGATCGAGAGACACGGTTACCACGCAAGTCTACACGGTCCAGGTATTCAGAAGCGGAACGCCGTACCGAGGATCAATGAACGAAATAACGGCGACACCAATAATAATACGTTGAAAGTTGAGCGGAAATCTGTACCGCTGCGACAGGTGACGGGCCATCTTTCGCAAACCGGAAGAGTCTACGATGAGTCGAAGAGCCCAAAACTCGTGAAACGGACCAAGTCTTTCTGGAAATTCCGTCGGGACTCGGAGGTATTGGAGGGTATGGCGCTCTGGCAACATCGCTCGCTCGTAGACATCCCGAAGATGATCCGGAAGGAAGACAAGACGGCGGAAAATGAGGAGCGACAGAGGAACTCCGAAGGTAGTCCGAATTCAAGTCTGGGTAGCGAGGGCACCATCACGAATGAGCACCGACATGAAGAACCCAAGCCGGCCGAGAGAAGCCACGTGCCCGACAAGACAGATTACTTCGAGGACTTCCCGACACCGGCGGAACGATCCAAGATCACGGAAAGATCGGAGTATAGGCCGCAGCAAGAAGAACGTACATATTTTGTCGGAAACGTGTCGCGGAAGGCGATTATCGAGAAGGAACGAAGGCGTAGTCTCGAGGCGAAGCGAAACATGATCGTGGCTGAGCTGAAGGAGAACAACGAGAGTAAGCGGCAAGGGATGACACGAAGTAGGAGAAACTACGACGAGGAAGATGCGACGTTGAATTTCAGCGAGACTGAAGCCTCCGATGAAGAGTCTACATACAGTTGCATCGTCGTGAAAGACCAGAGCATACCTGAAAAAACATTGCTACCAAGGACCAAGCTGAGAAGGGAATCCGACCGAGATGGGAATAATTGCGGACCCTGGTACGATCTTTGGGGCATGGACGCGTCCGTCAATAAGAAAAAGAAGAAGCAGAAGCAGCAGTAAGGGAAACAATTGTTATGAAAAAAGCTGAACATTAAGCTGAAATTAAGCTTGAAAAGATGATAAAGAATATCTTTTCGAAGAAAAATCGACGTACCTTTTTTAAGAGAAAGACATCGAACGAAATGTAAGAAAAGACAAAAAAAAGATTGGATGTAATAAAAAAGAAAAAGGATTCGGTTTCACGTTGCCATGCTCGAGAAAAACGACGAAAAATGAGGAGATTTCCATTGCATTTAATTTTATTTTGAATTTTCTTTAGTTTAGATGTACCGATAATATGCGAGCGCGAGAGCTAATTGGTTCAAACCTGAATCAACGAACGAACATCGAGCTCACAGTTGTTACCATCTTCGTTATTAGTTTCACCTCAACCCTCCCAAGTTCTACCGGTCATCTTGTTTATGAATCTTTGGTCACCTGTCCACATGAGCAAACCCCTGAATGATCGACTCAACATTGCACTGTGATGTTTGCATTGGCTAATTCGTAGTGCTTTGTGTCGTTTTCAACGATTGGCTGTTGATGTTATAGGAGCTTGCAGCATCGTCGAAGAAGGCGTTCGATACACTTTTGCGACGACTTCTAAGCAACTTGTCTCTTCAAAACAGAGCGAGCGACTTTGCTGGATGATACATCGCCATCGTGACTCGTGTTGTGTCCGTCACTGCTGCACGTGTTAGCTTCCTTCGATTATCGTTGGCATAGTACAAGTTATTCGCTAGATATTATTCGCAATTGTTCCAAAATTTTGCTACTTTTTAGTCGTATCAATCGCTTCAATTGTACATTGATGTTGCACGTATTTTCTACATATACAGGGTGTCCCACGAAAAGTTGCTGAAATTAAACGCGTTTTTCTTTCCTCTATGACTTACAATAATTAGGTAGATGTTTTATTGTCCGTAATCTTATACCTGGAACTTTGCAGTTTTATTCTATTGCTTTCTTCGAAGCAAAAACATACATTAAAAAGTGAGTTATCTCACGCCGGAAGAAAAAATTTATCCAAGACTTCTCCTAGAGGAAAAGTGTACGCTAATACAGCATTTCATACCAACTATAGAGTTGCAAACAAAAACACTTTGAAAAGATTAGAATAACTTATTTGTTTATGCTTATGTACAGTGTTCCGTTTTTCCAAAATGATCATTGTGACCCATTTTTAATCTAAACAAATGATAACATTTTTAATCTATTAAGATAATTCCACATACATTTTTTAAAATAAAATTAAAAAATTCAGTTTTCATTGTACAAAATAGTATACTCAAATAAAACTGCCAAGTGTTTTCTATTAAACGCAATTTTATTTTTCCTGATATCTGTATGCGTTACAGAATAAGAGCTTCAAGTTTCAACAACTTTCCGTGGGATATTATCTGTATATTCAAAAAAGCCTTTGATTAAATATTATTTATATAATCATCGGTGAACAAACTGTGAAAGATAACAATCTTGATCGATATTTCTCAGATATGATTTGTTTACGAATATTTGTGGATAGGACTCGTGAATCTCGGGGGACCTAGTCGTCGTCAGATCAATCATTTTTTTATTTAAATTTACTCATCTATAAAGGACACTATAAAAGATATCGAACAATATTCTAAAATCAACGATTAAGTTGTAATAAAGAGCTTCTTGTGTGTGTGAGAAAAAACTACCCATTCTAAAATTTCTAAGAAGCTCGTCGAAAATTTCATTTCGTGATCGTCCAACAATGACAAGCTTTCCGAGCTCTGATTAATTGCAATTAACACCTTTCAGGACTAACATATTCGCGACTGTGAAGCTGCGAAAGACGAAAACTAACGACCGCTCGGCACCAGCGCTATCATGAGACAAGCACTTTTCCTAGATCGCGCGTCTCTCGCAATCCAATAGCGATCCCATGATGCAGAGACAGCTGTGTCTCTCTCGTTGAACAAGTTCCTTCGTCGCACAGCTCTCCATGCGAGACGAGAATCGACTGCCATGCGATTATCTGCCCTCTCAAGATAAAAATACAGCGCTAACCCTTTCCGTATCCATGCCATTGCACTCGCGTTTTTTTTTTGTTTCCCTGGAGTAGAGATCCATTTAGAACACCGCGTGTGGAGCAACATAGACAGCTTACAGATTTCCATAAACGTTAAAACAAAGGGTTAGTACGACAAATTAGTCCTACGTTTTTAAATAAAGGATCAGTATCGCAACTGCGTCAATATAGTTCTATGGTGTTAAATAAAGGGAACAGCTATCTTACAATTAAATACGAAACGAGTTTTTCCAATGTTAACTGCATGTTAACACGGTTCTACAGTGTCGAATGAAAAGCTCGCAGTGAAAGTGGATCGAGTCCGTTATTTGTATGATTTTACGTGAAATCGAACTTGAAATAGTTCTTGCGAATTACGGACTTGTTCCATTCTTATTTTGAAGTCTTTTAACAGCAAAAAGCAGAGCTCTTCCAACAACTCGTACGAGTTAGAGATGAGAGAAGAGAGATCGTTGAAACTTCTACATTTACTACTCTATCAATGTATTACATTTAACATTCTACTTAATATACACTTAATATTTGGTACTGAAAGGGTTACTGTCCGAGAATTTGATAGATTTGGATTTTTTGCGTGCAACACGTCATTTTGAACATTTTTAAAATGTTTTTCAATATAGATTTTAAAGTATATATAGATATAGATTTAGAGTATATTAAAATAATATATTCCAGTGTAATTTAGACGCAAAAAGAAGTCCAATTCTGAATGGAGGGTGTAAGGTGGGTTTAGGGTAATCACACATTTTTTGTAATTTAAAGTAGTTAAGAATTCAAAAGAGACACAAGAAAAGCGAAAAGATGTTAATATATTACGAATAATATATTATAATTATACACACATATACATATATATCTAGAATATATTTTATATATATATGTATATATATGTATATGTATGTATAAGCAATCGCTCGAATTTGATTCCGGCGGTTTGGGTTAGGCTAAACTAAAATAAAACTGTATAAGAATCATGTATACATACACGCATATATGTTATTATATATTATTGTTATTATATACACCAATTTTTTAACGTATATTCGTTTTTTCTATTTCCCTCCTCCCTCTCTTTTATTTGTATATTCTTTATATTTTAAGTATGTATATTCTGCTCTTTGTGTGTGTGTGTGTGTGTATGTGTATGCATACAGAATGTCTCAGACGAAAACCTTAATATGAAAATGTCAAAGCTATATAATACTTTTCAAAGCATTTTTTTAGTACACAATAGACGAATTAAAAAGCTACAATAAAATTTACGCGGCGGATTCTACATCATACAGTAATGAAGCTATTCTTGCTCTTGAAGTTGTTTGTGACACGAGTATTCACAACTTGTTATATTTATTATTTTTAATATCTTATAATATTTTTACATGGTTACGATTACCAACATTTATTTTGTTTAAATATGATGATCAGTTAATGACTTCAATATTATTATACATATAATTATTTCAATCTCTAATGAGTCAGCAAGGGCGCAAGAACATTTTTTTCACTGTGCAATGTATCATCTCCAAGCAAACTTCATCTAATATATATGCTTTCCATTTGAAAAGTATTACAACCTCGATATTATTAAGATTTTTATTATTATTTTTATTATTATTAAGATTTTTTCGTCTCACTTTTTGCTCAGAAATATGTCGTTAAAATTTCAATTGCAAGTTGCAACCGAATTTACTCTGTACACACGCGCGCACACACAATATAAATAGTAAATAAATTCGAGATATATTGCATTTCGATGCTAATCAATGTAAATTTATCAATGTACAATTTCGTGCAACAATCTCATACTTTTTAGACTTTTATTGATCTTGTAGATAAAATCTAGTATTTATTTCATCTTGTAGATAAAATCAAGACTGCAGATAAAACCAAAACGATTTTAATCTATTTAATATTTTCTACTCAGGTATGTATAAACTTCTACTCTATCGCAAAACTCCGGCACATAATCCCGGAATTAAGTTACCCCCCATTCTTTTTAAGAATATTTTAGAAGAAAATCCCGCAATCCGTCAGAAGATTAGTCCTCGGCGAGGACTTTTCAACGGAGAGGTCCGCATTTGAATATCCACCATCCCTCAGGTAAGTGTTCTCGTTCCGTTCATAATGGCGGCACATTTATTTAAATTAATCGCGGGACGTTTAATGATGGCGATCAACGAACGCTTTCAAGAATTTCTGGAAAATGGCGAGGATCCTGAGGGATCCAGGAAGGTCGGTCCAGATCGGACGCTATGTTTTCTTATGCTTCTCTTTTTCCCTCTTCGCGGCGCTTTTTCAGACCGCTTAAAGCGTCTGAAAGTTGTATAGACGCCATTATGCGGTAATTATCGGAAAATCGAGGGTGTCGGACACGCGGAAATTAACGTAACGGCCGCAAGGTGCGTTATATATACTTACATTTATCGATTTTTATTTTATATAACTTTGAAGAGATTTCTTTATTCTTTCCTTATAAGATAAAAAATGCATCAAGGAAAATTTTCTTATTTTGGTCTTAAGTTATATTAGTTTAATTCTCAACAGTACTATGAAATTTTTTGTAGTTTTACAATTTTTATTCCTTTCTTAACTCGTTTTCTTTCTTAACTCATTTTGTTTCTAATTGCTTAATTATTCAAAATAATAATAGCAAAAATAATAGTCGAGAAAGGTTTGTAAGTGTATGTAAATAAAATATTTTTTATTGGTTTCCACTCTTATACAAAGTGTTCCAAGATTAAATGGCCAAACTTGAAATATGCATTTAGGACTTCAAAAACAAAAGATTTTTCTTTGGAAGTTTGCTCGCAAACATTTTGTTCAAGAAATATTGATGTTTTAAGCTATAGAAATGAATAATGTCGAAATATTTTAAGTTTATCTTCTTTATTGCTTTACAATAATCAAAATTTAATTATTAAATGTTTTGCTCTCAAAATAATGGTCTCCAGTCCGGAGACAAGCATTGCGCCTATCGATGAGAGAATAAGTGACTAACTGACATTGTGCGTCTGTAACTTCTTCTTACGTTTGCTTCCGTTTTAATGATTGAAAGTCAGCATTCAACGCAATATTTGGTGAGAAAAGATTTGTTTACAGTGCAAGCACAAGCCTAATGACTTTGGAGTTTCAAAACAAAACAGATCATATTTACCAGATGAGATATTCTCTATCAAAGAAATAGTCATGTTTGGTATTTCGCATAAGAATCTTCGAACAACCCGTGAACAACATTTTCTAGCACGGTTTACTATGTAAAGTGTGATTAGGAATAATGAATAATACTTTAACCCATTTTCTAACTCACTTGAATGGATTTTTCGAATTTTTAAACAATTAATTTTATGATATTTCTTGAACGAAGCGTTTGCGAGCAAACTTTCAGGGAAAATGTTTTTTTTGTTCTGAGCCTCTAAATGCATATTTCAAATTTGGCCGTTTAATCCTGTATAATAATATAATTAATATTTCACAGTTATATATAACATTTCACGTTGGTTTTCTTAACATTTTTCTTAATTTTCTTGTTATTAATAAAATAAAAGTAATAAAAATAAAATAAAATAATTTAAAATAGCATAATGCAAATAATGGGCTCTTGTTGCGATTGTCGCTGCCGGACGTTGAACATCAAGCAATATGGTGATACAGCGCACGTCTCCTGCGGGGCGTATATTAAGCCCGTTTACGATTTCGAGTCAATATAACGCGCGAGTGTGTACGTGCGCGCATGTGGGTGTGTATTTGCGTTACTTTGAACCGCCAAATTCCACGGGCGGCTTTTTGGCTTATGGAATGCACCAAAGCCGAGCATATTTGCTAAGCGGTTAATTATCATCTGTTACCCACCCTCTGAAATCCCTTCATGAGCCACCATGTAGGACGAACGTTCTATCTGGCTGAAAGAAAGATTAGCGAGAGATAATCTGATGAATTAACACTGTTTCGTCAAAATATTCTTCTTTTCAAAGCCATTTACAATCAAAGCAAAGAGTAATAAATAAATATATAGAAATAATTAAGTTTCATTGAAGAGATATATGTACGTACAAATCTTTTTTTGAAAATAATTCCAGTTTCGACTAAATAAAACGAGGTATATTGCCAATTATGTACCGCTAATTATAAGAGTATAAGCACATACGTATCAATACAATACACTTACTAATTATTACTATATTTATTTTAGCTTATATATATATATATATATATATCTATAAATTTTAAATTCCATTTTTTTAAATTTATTTTATTCTTCTCTAACTTCAAATTAAAACAAAAAAGCTTAAAACTTTTTCTTTTAAAATGTGTACTTTGGTGCCGTGCCACACCAATCTTGAAGAAATACTAAAATGTCGTTTAGCGGCGAATCCGGAGGTGCCTGTCGAGCCGTATTGATCAACTTGGTCCAGTCATCGCGATCAGCCACACGGTTAGTTTCCTCGAATCTGATAACTGGACCGCGCACCGGATATCCCGTGATCACGCATTGCTGAAGAGGCGCGCTAGAGTTTGTCGGCGATGTCAGGGAGCCTACGTACACGCCTCTCTGATCGACCGGTAGACCTTGTTCGATCTTTTGGTCCATAGATATCGCCAGCACCCATTCTCTCGCCTCCTCGCGTTGATCCGTAGCGACGCCGAGTTTTTCTGGAAGTGGAACCTCTAGCGGAAAGTCGGTGACACGTAGATCGTCCACGTCTAGAACATTGCCATCGCCTTCCTCCTCGATACATTCCTCCAGATCGAGAAAATGATTGAGAAAAACGAAAGCTTCGCTCAGAAGACCGGCGGTACGGGCTGCGATGCCGGCCTCGTAGTAGTATCTATCCGCGTGAAGGATGTCGGTATGTCGCAAAAGACTGACCGACACCTTGACTATAAGGCCAGAAAGTGCCGGAAATGGATGGCAGCCGTGCTTCACCGCTAAGAGATGAGCGACCTCCAGAAGACGCTCGAATTTCTCGGGAGATGAGCGGTAGAGACCATGTAAAACGTCACGAAGTTGGGCCAGATATCTGAAATATTGATTAACCGCGAATAGCAAATAAAGAGATGTAAAAAGACAAAAATGTGAATCGAACGAGTAACATCAATCTCTTCTAATATCTGGTAAATAGAGGAAATAAAAAAAGTGAAGGTCTTCAGTTTTAGGAAGTGAATACTAGAGATATTCCAATTTAAAAAAAAGTAATCTGAGAAACTCTATACAAAACATTTCCAACTGAAGATAAACATTCGATTAATGGAGACTTAAATAATGATAACACGCCACATTTTCGACAAATCTCCTCGTCAGCCGCAAGATATACCTGTACTCTTGCTTCGTTGCGTTCAGGATGCTCTCTGCCAGTTGTAAATACAGATTAAAGTTCTGCGAGATAGCGGGTGCGCCGTACTGCGCGTAAAGTTGCAATGCTTGCGACGCAGCGTCATTCTTCAGCAATTCCGCGGCACGCCGCGCCACAAATCTCTGCAGCACCTCTGGACTTTGCGAGCTCGCGACGTCGAACACCTGGCTCCATTGACCTTTGCGCGCCATCACCTCGAGAGCAGCATTACCATCTACTGCCGCCAGTCGTTCCATTTCACCTTCGTTCGTCATGGCGTCTCGATATTTCTCTTCTAAATATGGCTCAAGATCGGGAGCGAGCTCGCGGACGATCCGACGCGCGCGATCCCACTCGCCGACTGCCACCAGCGAACTCACCGCGTCCTTCAACCGATCTGCTTGAAGAAATACCTGCAGCAATACGAAACATTCGAAGTATTCAATTTTTCAACACTTTTGCTTCGTCGTTTTCACGCTAAATCTTCATTCAGAATTTAATTAGTTCAGAAAGTGATGGACGTGTCAAGTAAAATGCAATCTCATATTAATCTTCATTTGGAGCGTAATTGAATCGTTTGTAAAATAATTGCATCATTATTAATAAGAAGGAAGAAGCTACCTGAGCGGCGAGCGCGTGTTCACCAATGGAAAATAAACGTGCACCTAGGTCACCGCCGACTTCCGTCGCCGTTTCGGGATCTGCTTGATGCAGAAGAATATCAGCCGCACGAATGAGATATGATCTTGGCGCTTGTGGGTTCAAGATTAAAGTGTCCAAAGCAGGTCGTACTTCCCCGAGATCAAGCCATTTCCGAGCTTCCTCCAGTACGTTTGCCCCATCCAGTCCCGCACTTCTTTGACCTAACTCTCTGCGCAGTGCCGCCTCTTGACTGGGCAAATATTCTCGACACACTCGCAGTGCCTCGGACCACATTCCGGCTGTCTAAGATTGTAATACAATTAGATAAAAGAAATAAAAGTATCCCCAGAATCCGGAAGAAAGGCCAACCTTGTAATGTTCTATGATCATTTCTGGCTTATGGGCCCTCAGGAGAAGAGCCTCTGCTGTTGCGTAATCTTGACCTTCGGCGGCTTCAGCGGCACGGGCAATCAAGACCTGCGCTACAGCTTCCTGACTGTGCGATTGTGCAACATCCTCGGCAGACTCCCAGTCGCGGCTGTGAATGTACATTTGTACCGCCTCCATAGCTTTCCCGGCCTGCACGAATTCTTTCTCAGCCTCGGCGAAACGACCTTCGTCCTCCAACGCCATTGCATAGCGGTAGTGAACCTCCTTTTTCTGGTCTAGCGTGCCGTACTTGGCGATCTCCAGAGCCCAGTCAAATAAGTTGGCTTCGCATGCCAATTGCAGGCAAGGTTCCAAGTAACTTAATCGCATCAGAAGTCTCGCACCTAGTTCCGGGGCCAATGTTCGGGCCCACATTAAGGCAACCTAAAAAGAAAGTCGGAACTCAAACTCGATATTAATAAAAGAAAAATGAGAAAAAACGCTTTTCAAATTGTATAAATTTCAACCTGCTGTGCCGCTTTTTCTCCCGAAGCTTTTTTCGCAACTCTCAACGCATCTTCCCACATGTTTGCAGATCTATAAGCTGTAACCGCTCCACGCCAGTCACCAGCACCTAAGAATGTAATTTACACATAAAATAAAATAATAATTTGTAAAATAATAAATTGTAAATTAAATATTTTTAAAATTTTTTTTTTATGTGTTCAATAGTAAATACTTATATAATGACAAAAAAATATCAGTACTATGTACAGTCGATATTCAAACTCAGCGATTTTTACGTGGACAGTAACCGCGATCAAAGTCTACAATCAAATTCATTTATTGAAAGGAAAAGGAATTATTTTCTTAATAGCTTAAAATTCTTTGATTAGTTTAAGCCTACCGAAACCAACCTAGAAAATGTTCTTCGGCTTCTCTCGGTTTGCCGGCTGTATCTAGCTCTCTTGCCAGATGCATGTGAGTAGTTTGAAGTAGATCTGGTCGGTGCTGTGCGACCAATCTAATCATGTCGCCGCGGTTTCCCGCTTTGCGATACATAGCAATTGCCGCGTCATAATCGCCGATCGCTACGTAAAGGGACTCGGCATGGTGGAGCTCACCGGCCTGTTGCAGACTTTCAGCGTGCTTCGCCAACACCTGGTTAGCCTCGTCGTTCTTCATGTGTTCTTGAGCTACTTGATGCGCCCGCATCCAATCACCAGACTGAATGTGAATGTCCACAGCGCGTTTGGCGTTTTCGGCACGAATGAACAGATTTTCCGCCAAACTCCGTTCGCCAATCGACGAGAAGTATTCGCCCAGCTTTTCACATTGCTGACGAATCTCCTGATCGTCGTCCTCAATCACCTGAAAAAGGAAATATGAGAAAAAAATATAGTAAACAAAGTGTGACAAAAAACTGAAGAAATACTACAAAACTAGATAAATATCGTAGGATATAAAACATGCATTAAGAATTATTTGTTTGACGTCAACTAGTCAACTAGTCTCCTTTCATTTGAGTATTAAGAATTATATTGCACCTGAATAATTTGTAAAGCCTTTCTCCACTGTCGTGCATTAATAGCGGCCTTCAGTGCTAGTACCGTCTCTCCTGCTTCGATAAAGTGATTGATAGCGGCATCATAGTGACCACTATTTGACAGATGTTTTCCCCAATCCCTTTCTAATTCGACCACCGAGGTGGGGTCGATTTTGCGTGCTAAGTCGAGAGCTCTCGCAAAGACACCGGCTTGTGCATAACATTTAATCGCCTCGGAACCAGCGCCGGTCTTCTCCAGTAGTTCTCCAGCCAGTTCCATGAGGTCGGTGGCCTTAAGGCCACTAATGACTTCCTCAATAATTCTTTCGTCTTCCAACAACTCGTTGTCAGCAAGTATCAGTCTAGCAGCTCGTCCGGGTCGACGAGCTTCCAGATAAAGTTTGACAGCTCTCTTAGGATTTGTAGTCTCTATGATGGAGGCCGCGCGAGCCGCTTGACCACTGTCCAGTAGCCAAGCCAAGTGACGATCTCGCAATTCTGACAAACCACTCCAATTACGACTCTGGGCCAAGTTTAGCGCATCTTCCCAGCGCCAGTAACGTTGATACATATCCAATGCCTTGTCTAACTCATTCTGCTCCAAGTAAATCGCTTCAGCGGTTTTTAGATCACCATTCAGTATTGCTAACCGGGCCCAGCATTCCGGATTGGCCAGTGGCTCGTTGCCCGTCTCCTTGGCATATTTTTCTCCAATCTTAAAACATGATTAAAAAAACATAAATATATGTTATTATGTCTCGAAAAACACAAAGGAATTCATTGCAAAAGAGAAAAACCTCGGCAATCTCCTTAAGAAATCTCGCGCAAGCCACATCACCCATTGCAGCATAGCACCTGGCAGCTATCATGAGCTTCTTTTCATTCATCGCGTTTCTCGCCACGTTTTCCCACATAGTCTCCACTTCTGGACCGTCGCCCATGTTTTCCAGAAACAGAATAACTTTGCCGAAATCATTGTCATGCAACGCGGTGCCAAATTCGATCAGTCCTTCGTCCAACGGATATGCTACCTTAGCACCATGCTCTTCCACCATCACGGACGTTCGACCATCCTCTCGGACAATGTCAATCACATCGCCCTTGATCGATGTCAGCGTGACCGCTTCTGGCGCGTCCACGTTGTACCAAACGGCTAAAGTTTGACCTGTCTGAGCGACGACAACATCACTACCAGTCACCCAAGATGCAAAGGATGCCCCTGTCACTAGCAAGACTCTGCCGTAAAGAAATTAAAATTAAAAAATCTGATATAATTATCTTAATACAAAATAATAAAAATTATAATGCAAAAGACCAATATTTTTATTATACTTTATTTTAGATAGAATTACTATTACTAGCCATCTCAGTAAATAAATTATCCATTTGATGATTCTTTCATTAATACTCGACGATTCTTTCATCATTATTTTCATTAACGACACTCATCTCAAGACTGTGATAATTTCGTAATTTGTTTTCAACTTTATAAGAAAGATCTTTTGCACTAAATCAATATTAGGTACATAATTACTTGCCACCCGCGTCATCGCTCAGCCAAAGGCGGCCTCGCTTATCACGCGACAGCAGCCGATGACCTGCTTCGCTCAATTCCAACCAGTCGATGCGGGCATCGTGGGCGATCATGCTGATGGTCGCACCAGATAATAGATCGATTATGCAAACGGTTCTTGGATCCAACAGGTAAGCCAGCTTCTTATTATCATCTCCGCCAGCCGAAGGTCGTTCGTTCACGCGCACGCTGACCACGTGTGGATTCACTGCCTCTGTTCGTACGGAACCAAGTACCTCGTTCTGGCCATACTCGACGATCGTCAACTCACCAGAGCAAAAGATCAAACATACGACTGGATACTCGAAGAAAAACTTTTCGCCGCCAGACCGGTCTTCCCATGGAATCTCACTGATCAGACCCTGCTCGATGTCGCCGATTAACAAAGTACGTGCCGTCCGAGCCACCACATTGTTGTCTCTGCGCCCTAAGACGCGCACGTCTTCAATCTCCAGACCCGTCTGAGATCTAATGACGATGGGGCGCTGCGAAGAGTCGTTCAGAGGCCGAATCACCACTTGGCTGGGTCCCACATAGGCAATCTCGTGACTACCGCGAACCACTGTGCGTCTGAAAAATAAGGAAGTTACACAGTGATTTACATCCAAAACAATTTTAACTGATAAAGCGATATTAACTGATAAAACGATCCTCTTCATTAATAAGTTTTTTTTGCAAAATAGAATGAAATAGAATTTGTGCGTTAATTCCTATACATTCTTATAACAAGATGACTTCAACAATCCTCAAGGACACAAAGATGAGCCAAGTTCCATAAAATGCAAGGAGTATTAAAACGTCAAAAATTTAACAATTTCAGTTCCAATTACCTCAAAATAGTTTCAAATTGTTCGACACCGCCGCATAGTCCCCCGATTACCAGCTTTGAACCATCTCGTCTCCAAGAGAGTGCCGTGACAGTGTAGAAATTAGGCAAGTCGCGCACATTTGTTTCTTCCCAAACACCCCTTCGTGGTGTCCAATCGAAGATGCGCACTTTATCCCAGGAACCTACTGCGATGCTCTGACCACTCGGGCTGCAGCAAGCCACAGTTATCTCCCTCTCTTGGGAATCCCGGCTGAAGTCGAAAGTCTTGACCGGTTTGCCGTACGGATCGTACATGGTCAGCCGTTTGTCGCAGCCTGCTGCCAAGATATGCGACTGTGGCCATGCCAAAGCGTACGCGGGCACTCCGTGGATACATATGCGTCCCGATGGCTCTGCACCACCGTCTTCGGCAATGTAATATCGAATAATACTGCCGTCAGCATGGCTCGACAAAAAGCCGTTGCCGCGGACGCTGCAAATAGAGGAAAACCATTTATGTTAAGAAAATACTAAGTAAATTATTATACTTAGGTAATACATAATCGAAATATCGAAATATAGTCTCTCAAAATATATCCAAAGCGTCAATTTACTTGCTAGCCAAAGCTATCGTCATGGCGTCGGAAGTATACAGGGTTTGTGCTTTTTGCGACTTGACCATAGCCGCGCGAACTTTCCCATCCGCCAATCCTATAATGATCGGACCGTCTACGGGCCAGATTAGGCAAGTCACCGCGGCACTTTGTCGAAACTTGTTGCAAATCACCTTTTTGTCACCCCTGAAAAATAATTTTTGTTTTTAATAATAAATAAAAAAATTTATTTTGACTCCTTTTCTTTTTTTTTGAAAAATTGTTAATAACTACCAATCTTCCCCTATTTTATATACGTATACAATGCAATCGGTTTGGCCAACTGCAATTTTTGTGGACTCTGAGGAGAAGGCTATTCCCTTCACCATGTAGCTCTTCTTACCAAACTACAAACAAAAAAAGGATGTTGCTATTAACATTATTCTATAACTCTCAAATTAAGAAAATTTCAAATTGCAAAACATCAGTAAACTGTACAACTTTAGGGAATAGTAAACAAATACCTTGGGATCAACGGGTTTAGTGGAAAATCTGTCGCGCTTCACACCATTCTCGTCAAAAAGGTAAATGGAACGATCCGAAGATGCCACAGCCAACTTTAAATTGTTTGGCGACCATGCTATGCTAACCACCCTGTTTTCCAGCTCCTAATATCCATATACATATAAATATATAAATATGGAAATATTCAACTCTTAATTACAATTCTTAATTAATCGTATATTTTGTTTTTAAATATGTTTATTAAAATTTATATATTAGATGTGGAAATTAATTCGGTCCTTTACATTCATATCATATATCATTCAATATCAACTTTGTTGTAACATTAAATATTTAAATATTTTCTTATCCTTTTACAAGAGGAGACTCTATGTTTCCAAAACTGGATTATATGTCTTGGTCTAACGCAAACCTCCAAGGAACGTCTTGGGAACATCCTAAGAACGTAAGATTTCTTTTGGACGTCCAGAGGACGTCCTACAGACATTTCATACTGTGTGGGAGAAAACAGACGACAAAACAGAAATGAACACGATGGCGTCCGAAAAGTAGTATTTGAGCACATTTTTTCGTATTTTAATTTAAAAAGAATTTCTGAAGCTATAGAAATGATTTCTGGATGAAGGTAACCCATAAAACATACAAAAAATAGTATCAGTTTTCTGAACTAGGTGAGTTATGCAGCACTATCCTCAACAACCATAAACCATGAACGAAAAATGTCATCTATATTTTGAAAAATTCTCCTTCATCCCGAATTATTTATCAGACTTAGCCGCCCCCATCGGGGGGGGGGGGGGGTTACAACATGTTCTGGTCGTCTTTCAACATCTCTGACTGATACATATTTCAAGATAGTAAGAGATTCGAAAAAGTTCCGAAGACTTTATTGATTCAGAATCATCAAGTTTCTTCCGCTAGGGTCAACTACTGGATAGGTGGGATAAAGTCATAAAAAATAAAATAAAGAATATTTCATGTATTAAGGGGTCATTTTATTGAAAAAAAATATAAAAAAATTTTCTTGTACTCTTCAAAACATGTAGAATTAATTCTTGAAAACAGATTTTTTATTTCCTTTATAATTTCTCTCCCCAAAAATGCCAAAGATACTTATAATTTTCAAGCGTCCAAGGAGGGCATGCTCCTTAAACATATATTAAACTTGCATTTGATTTTTTTGTAATAATAAATAAATATTATTTAGAATAAATTCTAAATTTTGTGAAAAAAGGCACTCAATTAATTTACACACCTAATATGTACATATGTGTTACGTATATTTATACACATATAAGTCAGACTTTCCTATATAAAATAATATAAAATGCTCTTCTAGAAACTGTTAAGAACTAGAAACAAATTTACACACTACCTACTCTTTTAAAAAGTTACTTTCTAACCCAGAGTAACATTCAAGTCATTTTCATAAGGAATATTGAAAATTAGCCAGTCTCTAATCCTAATAATTTCTAATAACTCAAAAGTATATGTTTTATATTTGTTCTGCAGATGGGTAGCTACGCAAATATTCTTTCAAATGCAGAAGATTCTCAAGATTTTTAAAAATTGTCGATTTAAAATAACAACATTCCACTCACCTGCGCTGGCATGACAGTGCCTAGATATTTCAGCTGCATGTTGATTCAATTACAATAAAATTCTCAGTTATTTTGATATTATTTACAAGTTACTCGTACAGTACTGACGTAAAACAGGTGTATATTATTCGTGTATACGCGTCGGTTGCCTGGCGACAGAACTCCCACTACCCTGATCTCAGTTGCAGGTGAAAGGTAAGTATATATATAATAGACATATTGTATCTAATGACACAATAAATATTGCAATTAAGTAAAAAGAAAAAACGAAACATGTATAAAGAATTTAACCGCAGACGAAAAGCAAATCTTACGTGCAGTTGGCATTCGAGACTATCGAACAGACGGATATAATTTCAAAATGCTACTTTTATAACACCTAACATTTAACGGTTCATTTTTGTTGAAAAATAATTATCTTATAGGCTGACGAGTCTAATTGTATTTTTTTCTTCAAAAATATACTATTAAATGCATTATTTCTTCAATGAAGACTCACTAATTTAAAATTGAATTTTCCATTACGATCAACAGGCGGCACTTCTAGCGCTTCATTGTTTCGCGTAGAAAATCAAAGTTTCGTGCATGTGAGCAATCGGGTTTTTCGTATTTATTGCTTAAAACAACATCTCTTCATGCACAACTTGGTTCTGCGAATTTTCAGACGGTGCGTGCGAATTAATTTGGCATTGCTCGATACGTGTCACGTCATGCTTTACGCAAATTCTTAGGTTAACATAACATAACCTTCAAATCTACTTGACGTTCGGCTCGTTATATAAAAAGAGATTGCTATTTTACACAAATACATTTTATGATTTATGCAGTGTGCGAATAACGCGAAATAAAGATAGATAACAATGATGATAATAAGAATTGTAGTAATACAAATCAACATGAACAGAATATTTCTCGTTTAGTTTCACCAACGTTTATGTAAATGTACTAAATTTAGTACATTAATTTATTAATGACTTGTATTATTATTTTAATTAATATAATGTTATTATGACATTTCATATAAATAATATTTTGTGCATTATAAATAACAGTAAAACCAATGTTGTAACATATGAAAATTGTGACATTATGATTTTGTAATATAATAATTATATGGATTTATTTAATTTGTTGCATATTTTATTTCCTTGATGATTTATTCATTTATTCATGTATATCTCAGGTTTCACGAACCAAAATTGCTAGGCACTGTCGTTAAAGCAAGGACTTCTGTAGATTCATTATTTATTAGACGCAAAGTGCAAATAGCAATGTTGGATGATGAAAAGTTGAGAGATTTGACTGTTACGACGCAGGAGGAAATTAATTCTCTATCCTGGTTACGCACTGTGGCTCCTGCTTTTCCAGTGAATGGTTCAAAGGTGAGATAATTATGCATGCAATCTAGCCATGGACATATTTTGTTTTAATAAGAATAATTTTTCCAATCCAGGTTACTATAATCCACAAGCCACAGGAATTTTACAGTACTCTGTTAGAAAAATGCAGACATGCAAAAAAGAGAATTATATTTGCCTCACTGTACTTGGGTACTGGCACCTTGGAGACCGAGTTGGTGGGTAATAAAATAAAATAAATATAGCATTTGTAGCAAGTCTGGCAAGATAATTATTTTGAGTAAAAAATTAGTAACAACAAAATATAAACGTTACAAAAACAGACATTTAAAAAATTTAAGATTGAGGAATAAAATATAATTAATTTTCCAATTTTCAAAATTGATTTTCAACAAACAAAATCATGTTTCTTTATGCAGGTGAACGTGATAGAACAAGCAATGAGCACGAATGACAGCAATGTGGAAGTGCGAATCCTACTGGACTACATAAGAGCTTCCCGGGGCAAGCAGAATTCCCGGAAGATGTTGGAGCCGTTACTTAAAGGCAAATGTGGAGATCAATGCAAGATCTTCCTTTATCATACGCCGAAACTACGTGGTGTGATGAAAGCGGCAATTCCGGATCGCTTTAATGAACTTATCGGTTTGCAACATATGAAATTATATATGATCGACGATGACTTGATCATTAGCGGGTAAGTTCATAAATATCATTATCATAAATTAATTAAGGAAGAAAATGTCAGAATTTATCAAAATTAACGAATGATACGAGAGAGGAAGAAAGTTGGTCAATATTTACAATATTTAATAATAAAAAGCAATTTAAATATCTATACTAAATTATAGGATATATAGCATACATTTATAAAATATAATATATTCATAAAAATATACTAAACAATTATTTTATGTTAGAGCGAACCTCAGCAATGATTACTTCACAAACCGACAGGATCGGTACTTTGTTATAGAAGATTGCAAGGAGCTTTGTAACTTCTATAATAAATTGATTGAGAAAGTGATGGAATTTAGTTTCTTGTTACAACCAGATGACAATACAAGTTTGAATCCTGCTGTGAGTTGCCATCCTTATGAAGGATCTGGAAAAATCTTCATCCAAGAAGCAGCATCCAAGATACAAACATTCTTACAGAATGAAATAAAGAAAAATGCTGATCTCGACAAAAGTATATCGACAATTTTTGCATATAATTATATTCTATTAAAGTAATAACATTCAAAAATATTTTTCCAACTAGATTAAGAAAAATGTTACTCGAAATCATAAATTAGATTATTTAACAGACGCAGACACGTGGATATTTCCATTAGTACAAATGGGCCAGCTAAACATCTATCACGACAGTGAAATAACATTAAAACTCTTACAAAATGCTCCAGCTGGAGCCACGCTCAAACTAGCAACCGGTTATTTTAATCTGACTTCCGACTACAGTCAAGCTGTACTTGAAGATTGTCGGGCAACTTGTCACTTTCTGACAGCACATCCCACTGCTAATGGCTTCTTTAGTATGTTTCCATTATACACAATTAATAAATCTTTTTTTACTTTCCAAGTCTTTGGATTGTGTAAATTATATAACAAATTTATATAAGATAATTTTTTACATGATTATAATTTATATTCTTCTCAAAGATCTGGATAAATAATTATAGAAGTTGAAAACTATTTATTATTTAATTAAATTATCTTATCTTCAAGATGCCAAAGGAATTGCCGGAGGGATACCAGCGGCATATACCAGAATAGAGGAATCTTTTTACAATTTATGCAAGAGAATGAATCAGCAAAAAAGGATAACGTTATGGGAATTTATCAAACCAGGTTGGACGTACCATGCCAAGGGTCTTTGGTATACTTTGCCAGATCAACAAAAACCCTCGTTGACTCTCATAGGCTCGCCAAATTTCGGTAAAAAAAAATTCTTATTATCTTGGATTCTAATCTTAGATGAGATTGCAAAAAATAATTTTTCTCAAGGATTTTTGACACAACTAAATTAGAATATGGATGGTTTAGGTTACAGATCAGTGAACAGGGACCTTGAAACACAAATAGCTGTGGTAACAAAAAACGAGAAATTACAAAATGCGCTGCACGAGGAGCAGGAACGATTGTTTTCCTGTGCTAAACCTGTCACAAGAAAAACTTTCTCGCAGCAAGATAGAATACCACCGGCCTGGGTATGCGCGGTTGTACTCTTCTTTCGCTGCTACTTTTGAGGCGAGAGTAAATCTCGTATTCTAAACTTATTTAATTTTAGCTGTAACATATTGTACAGTAAGTACAATTTTTTATTCCACATTAATCGATTCATGAACGAAAAAGTCGTTCTTTTACTCTCAGGCATTTTTTCATTGTATAAGAGTTTTCACGTTATCTTTAGTTTCCAGATTAAATTTTTTTCATAAAAACTTCATTTATAATTTTTTTATACAGAAAATAATAAAATTATTGAGCTATATAAAAAGGATGGAATCTGGATCATAAAATTTTGGATTGTAGGAAAATGTAGGATCTTTATGTTTCTTCTAGAAACTAATCTTCATTTCGTAAGTAATAAATTAGCAATTTATTCTGTAATTTTGCCGCCAGAAGTCGTGAAATTAGTGACACAATTATTTTTTCATGGGCTATCCTGTAAGGTATGTGGTAAAATTTAATATTGCTATGATGTCGGCGTTTCTTATACAGCATCAAATATGTAAAAATTGTTTTACGGGCAAAGTTATGACAGCGATAGCGATAATAATAATAATAGTAGCAGTAACAATAATACAAGATTGAAGATTGTCTGTTGCCACTCATAGTTCACGGGTTAAGATAAATTGCAGCAATATTTAATTGCTGCAACGAAAAAAAGTATCGCGACACTTTGTAAATGGGAACAGACCGCTATTTTACACTTAGAGATTTCCAAGATTGGCAACCGGCGCGGTGATTAACAATTGTCCAAGAAAGAGAATTTATTTATCGTCGATCACGAATGTTTCCTCTTTGACGAAAAATTCAACAACTTCTTCCTCCACATTCTTCGAATCTGAATCCAACTCATCAGTATCAATATCTGAAAGTACACGCATGTTCATAATTAATCTTTCAAATCACATCAGAAATATTTTCAGTATTAATAATAAAGTAACTTCCTAGTTCAACGTGTTTATAAATTAGGAAAGTGACATACACTTACAATATTGTAAATAACTTCATGTATACTTACTGCATCGTAACTCGAGACGACGCTTCTTCTGATTGTTCCATTCCTCGATACGTTTAGTACGATACTCTTCGAATGCCTTCATCAGCAAGCAACGTTTCTCAATTAATTCCTAGAAAATTAATCGTTAAAGTAAATCACAATCCAGACCTATAAGAATTTTAGAACAAAAATTTCATTATATAAGTTATTACATATGATTATTTTATCACTTTACAATCATACAAAATTAAAATACACTGGAATAGTTGAAAAATATTAGAGATTATAAAGAATCTTAGAGAAGCTGTATCTAGTGTTAGATATTTAATACATCTTATTAAATGTACCTTTGAAGCACGTGTCAGTCGCATGCGATCTTTGCTCTCAAACTGCGCCGAGTACTTCTTCAAGTTCTTCTTTATCTCCTTAATCTGTTCCGCAGTGAGCAGAGTCGGAGGTCGTGGTCGCCACAATAGCTGGTTGAACGCGTTTAGGTTGACTCTCTTCAGAATACGGCCCTGGAACGTCCATATCCAGTAACCATTATCAACACTGGTCTTCCAACTGGACACTGCCGTGACGACATATCTAAAATAAATCGAAACGAGGGGAAAATTAACTTCTTGCTAGTTTTTCATATTATACGACTGTTTCAATCTTTTGAATCTACCTGCCAGTTGGGTCCCATTCCACGTCCGAGGTTTGATAATGATCGGTGGAATTCATGATGGTGAAATCGTTCGTGTCAATGAACTCTAGAGCGCCAGCCATTGTCGTCAGGCCAGCAAGGACGATAAATTGACCCGATGGTGACCAGAACAGATGATTACAAGCCTTCTTCTCCAGTCTTTCTGTTGAAAAAAAAATGCAATTTACAAACGTTAAACTTGAATCAATAAAATAGAATCTCGTAGAGCATTAATTTAATTGTGTAAAAAAATTAAACGTAGAATTTTCATTATGCAATCACTTACTGAGAAGAGCAGGTTGATGGCCGTATCGCACTTCGTAAAAGCTAACATTCACGGTGGGTATCTCTCCATGAATGATGGCGAATTTACTGCCAACTGGTTCCCACGCGAAAGCGTGAATCGGCTCCTTTATCTCAACACTATCCACGGGAATTTGTTTCTCCCGCATGTGGAAGATTTCGAAGTTGTACGACATACCCTGCATACAAATAATTTTTAATAGCAATTATATTTTGCTATTAAATAACTACTGTAAGAGCTCATTTGTTTTCGAAAACATAAGATTCAAAACTTGCCAAAAGATACCAAAATTGTACATAATTGTGTGTACATATGATAAATAATTAAACACTTCATGTGAAAAATCGGCAACACTAGCCAACTCACTGTGTATTTTTGTTCCGTCTTCTCCTTGCGTTTGGCAAAGCGATCGACTTTTACGCATAGGTAGTCACCAGATTTTTGCCAAAAGATCTTACAGTCGGCCACATTGAATAAGTTCTTATTTCTTATTTCATTGCGACTAAAAATCAAATATTTCTTGGTTTAAAAAATTCTGTTTCATGTCGATAATTTAGATATGATTCAAGACTAACTTAGGAATTTCGAGCAGGGTTACTCTCGCAGGGACGTCTTTGTCTTCTGGCACCCAGTAAGCAAGAATGTTATCTGTTGGAGACCAACTGAAATCTCTGATTCCTGGGATCTTAATGCTCTTCTTGTCCAGCAATCCAAACGACTAAAAGGTGTTAATGTGTTAATAGTCATTATCAAGTTACAAACTTAATAAGTATACAAACTTTAAGAGACAATAATGAATAATTAATGTTAAATATCAAATTAAAGGAAGGAGAGAATAAACATGATTATAAAAAATACTCACTGGAGTTTCATAGACACTAAGAATGTCCTCTCCCATGCGCGCTAAATATTTATCGTCATGTGACCAACGGAAGATCGGCCAGACAGAAGATCCATCGGGGAAGAACGATCGTTTTTCCTGGCTTGTCAGAATGTCCCAAATCACGAGGCGCTTTTGATCCTGTCCGAGATCAGTGCGTGGTGTATAGGTGACTAGGTAACGCTCACAAGGCGAGAAATCGATACACTCAACACCTCGCTGGCTGAATCTGGCCTGCTGAACGAACTGAGGGCCACCCCACAGTGCGACTCCCAGCTTGTGGAATGTGGCCAAATATGTACCTAGCGGTGACCACTTCACATATGTCTCTGTCCAACGCTGGAATTAAAGAAAAGTAAATGGTTTGATTACAAGAGATAGTAACAAAATGTAACTCATTTTAGACAATTACCGCATAAAAATTGAATAATGAAATTTCTGTTACCAAAATCTTTTCTACTTACGTTACGTTCTTCGAGTAAGGTGGGCTCAGGTGCAGAGTTTTGCCAGATTTGCACCGACACACCTGCTCCATTGCCACAAAGAACACAAAACTGGTCATAAGCGTCCGGCTCCAACAGGTGATAGTGCAAATCACTAGCAGATTTGAAGGGTTGAGCCTTTGGTGGTTCCCAATCCTCCGGAATATCCTCAAATTTCTTGAAATCCGTGAAAAGATTAACTTTGAATGTGTGAGATTTGTCGATCTTATAATTGTTGGTAGACTTGACTGCAGTGAGCGCATTTAAATGATTGTTGTATTCCAGAAAAATGTATCTACAAAAAAGAAAAAATGTTTTAAAAGCTAATAAACGTTCTGCAAAATGTTAGAAAAATAACTTCTCAAATTTAGGATGTGCAAACTGACTAACCCTTTAGTCTTGCCATCATTCTCGTTCATTGGATAGTACTGATTAACTATCGTGCCAAACTTTCCCAACACCTTATTGATAACAGACTGAAGCTTCTCCAATTTGTCAGGCTCCACCCGAGGCACATTATCCACAACGATCACAGATTCCACTCCATCCGTTTCCGAAGGTTTCTGCTTCAAGATATCACCAAGTAGCTCTGCAAGTTCACGACAGACAAGGTATTCATTGTTGCAAAAATCACTTGCTTTCCTTATAAGAAATTTATCTGTTTTCTATCTGTTATCTCTCCTTATGATAATTATTTATTTTTCTGCATTCTCTAGCATTTTCTGGAATGAGATAGACATTTGAAAAAAATGCAGAACAACTTCAACCAGGCTCCGATTAACTTAATGAGCGATTAATTCAACTGATAAGATTCAAGCAAAATTTCTATACATAACTTGTCATTCTAAGGACCAAATCTTTGTTTTTACATGTGTAAATAGCAGAAATGTAATAATTCTTATATTTGTACTATTTAACAAAACCAAAATTGTTTGTTAAATTAATTATCAATCAATTTAATTGGAATTCAGTCAAGATGTCAGGCTGAGTTATACAGCTGTTGTGTCTCCTGAATTCAGCCTCATTATTTTTATTTTTCTTTTTAACTAAAATTATGACTATTAAGCCAACACTAGTGGCGGCATATGACGCATCTAAAATTAAAATTGCCTGTACAATAACGGCCAAATAAAGATCGGCAAACATGTTGTGAACCTCCGATCATGCAATTCAACGCAATGAATCACATCGCATGCAGACTCGAAAAATGGAAAAAAAGAGAAAAGTCGCAAGGAGGAACAGGTTCATGCGACGGCACACAACCCCCATCGCGTCATTCTGCAAACCGGAAGCATTCGGAAAAATATCGCGTTCGCTGTAAACGTATAATTTCCGACAATAAAATCGCACATGCTGCATTATGAAGCGCACGCGCGCACTTAATAACATATACAGAGGATTGTGGTGAGATTCGACCAAGGTGCAACGTGTCCACATGGAACGAGGTTGGGAGTGAAAAAAGGAAGCTAGTAGATATTCACCCTCATCGGTAATCTCGTCAACAAAACCCTCGGGATCGCTGAAGTTAGGCTCCTCATCGTCGTTCATCGGATCGTCGTTATTCTTGGCAGTCTCGTCGTTCTGCACCGTTTTCTCTGCCTGCGTTTTCTTCGCCATCTTGGAAACCTCTGAACATATTCCTTCGTTCACTCACGTTCGCGCCGCACCGCAGCGAAAATTAAAATGGCAACTGAATCAGGATAGACTAGTTACTTTCACTAAAGTAATTGAAGATTAACTTTCAGTGTTACCAACTGCTTTTAACCACAGTTGGTGCTTTCCACGGACTAAGGAATAGAGGGACGGAGCACAAGCTGTACCGGTGAGCATGGTGGAAGGATACATGGTGTGCGCAAAACTCGTAAACCACGCCCCTTTTCAGCCTTCGGCGGCAAGAAAAATACAGAGCGGACAACTGCGAAAAACGAAATGTTTAGCTTTGAAAAGTTTGCACGACTGGTGTATAGCGTCCTTTTCGCACTCTCTGATTATTTTCTTCCATCTCACTTTGTGTTATATATATAGTTTATTATATATATAGTTATTGTTGACATTTTCTGTCGAAACGTGAGTGACGTGAAATGTGAAAAATCATTAAAAATGGTGCGCTGCATAGTGAAAATTTGCAAAAATAATTGCAGAACATGCACATCCGAGCAAGCAAATTTTCATAAATTACCGGATAACGAAATAATCCGTGAAGGATGGTTTCGGCGCATTGGAGAGGTCGTATTGCCTTCTAACGTCGTTAACGGTATGCTTCTGCATGATAAAATTCAAATTTATTTATTTAGATATACTGTATCATGAAGTAACGAAAACTTGTTTGAAAGATCAGAAAAGTTTTGTAACGTGTAATCAATTTTATTTGTTATTTTAGCACGAATTTGTTCCGTACACTTTACTCCCAAATCTTTTGTTCAACCAAAGAAGAAGAAGAGAGGAAAAAATATTTTTAAGAGACAACTTTTGCCAACTGCTGTACCAACGTTGCATCTGTTAGCAACAAACGAACAGTAAATTGGATGTGTAATTTTTTTAAACAGAGCAAATATTGATGTTCGCTTTTTTAAAAATAATTATTAAGAATAATAAAGTTAAGTTAACATAAATTATTGATATTCATGTGCTCATGACAAGATGACTATGGATCAACTGTTGCTCCAAGAATTATGTGACAATGAAACTACAATCAATTACATTTATATTTTCTTCATTAGGGCACATCATAAAGGCAATGTAAATTGTAACATTGTTAGGCGGACCTTTAATTTGGTTTGTCTATCTTCGTCAACTGTAGCACCAATAAATGCTGCAAGTCTGTCGCCTGTGCCAGGCCCATCAATGGAGAGAATCTCATCGGCTGAGCCGAAACTTTCATCTTTGCCACGTTCATCAACACCCATATTAAGAATGATGACAGAACCTTTGCCTGATTTGAGTATGCTAGATGAGACAGATATGACAGGTCAGCATGAAACTCCAACAACGTCAGTATCTTGTCGGTATGTATCACAATACAAGTACATAATTAGTCCTACTAATAATAATAGTTTCATAGATCAATATATTTCAGTACTTAAAAACCATTACCGATATCAATAAAGTCATTAAAAAAACAGTTTTCAGATCTTTAGTTATACCACGGGCAATGAAAAGTTTATAAAAGCCATTATCAGTGGTGAAGTCTCATAGAATACAGATTCTTATTAAACAAACCTGCTGTTGAGTACTTTCTGTTACTCGTGGTCTGAGACCGAAAGTCTGAAAACTGTTTTTTACTACCGACTGCAATTTTGTAAGCACAATATGTTTAAAAAATCTGTACTCATTACTACGAATAACGAACTTTATTCTTTTCATGTCTTCAGAAATCCTTTGTCGGAACCAAATGGCAGGGTCAATAGAACACCAGAAAGGCCTTTTGATTCGTTGTGCAACGTACGGAATTCTACATTTCCAAGAAGGTTCGTAATACTCACTTTGAAGATATATCAATTCGGGTTTTTTGACAAATATCTATTGGTTTCAATAAAAAATAAATTTTTTTGAATTATTCAATCTACCAAGAAATGAATGACAATTAAAAAATCGCTCATCGCCCACATAGTTGTCTCACAAAAATATTTAACAAGTTGTGAGAAAAATGTTAAGTCAATCGGTTCAACCCTTTTATCTCAAAAACAGTGTACCGTGTCAATGATTATGAAAATACGAAAAATGGTATATTTTCGGATTGATTGTTTATTTTTTTTCTAACATTTTGTGAAAAACATTTGTATAGTAGATAACAAATATCTATAATTGGTTTTGAGATTTGAGACCTATTGTCTTTTTGCTGTGACTTTTTCCGACTTACCAAGTTTTCGAGTTACCTTACTTATGCATTTCTTTTCTAGATGTGAAAGAAAGAAAGCTGTACTACATAGGCGTAGTAAACTTTCAGCCGTTCGTCAATTGAAATTTGGGAAAACTCGTTTGACGTCGAAGATCACAAGAAAAGAGAAGAACGAGTATTTCAGCGAGGAAGGAAGTTCACCTTTGAAACGTCGGCATCGGTGAGAAATATTTAATAACCTGCTGCATGATTCAATATTTTGTTACGTTATCAGCAATATTTTTTATGAAAAAAAATATTTATGCTTTTTAAAGTAGTACTGAAAAAAATGTAAAAATTCATAAGAGCTGTAATGCTAACATTTGTATTTGTATTTCAGATTTGTGGACGACAATTGCACCAGCAGTGGCCATGACAACACGACACGCAAGGAAGAGAATCCGCATGAGACAATAAAGTGGATGAAAGAAGAATTAAACCATTATCGGTCACTTGGAGAATTTCATAGAAATTCATCGGAGAACCACTTCCAGGAACAAAACTTTCTTCAAGCGAATAACGTGGCATTAAAATTGAAATTAACAGAACAGGAACAGCAGATAAAGGCAATTCTTGCCCAAAATTTAACATTGAAAACATCCAATGCCGATCTCCGTGTAAGATTAGAGACAATGAATCTCGAAAAGGAAACAGCACTGACAGTGGGTGTCAAAAGATTAAAAATGTTATTTTAAAATGTTAATTAAAATGTTATTTTAAAAATTTTATTCTTATTATTAAAAATTTTACTCTTGTTATTAAAAATTTTATTCTTGTTATTCCTTTCCTTTTAATTTTGTGCGAATTAGTTTTTGTAATTAATTGGCTAGAATTTGGTGGCAATATTCTATAATATACATATAAATATATATATAAATATAATTATATAAATATTTAATTATATTATATTGTATAATATGTCACATAATACACATTCGTATATTGTAACAGTCTAGTCAGTCAATTCTGCAATGTACCGCCACTTACATCCCTAGAATTCTAGGGATTTCCTTATGTTGGTAGATATGTATTTTTGCGGGACGCGATTAGAAAGAAACAGCAGATTTTAGAGAGAGAACGCGTCGTTTTGCGCATACCATATATCCTTCTACCATGCCGGTGAGGCACGTTTGCGGCGGGGGGGGCCGCCATATTCGTTTAGTAATCACCACACATAGAACTCACTATTTGCGTACGTGTGAGAAATGAAAGTCAGATCCTGCGCACAATAAACTACCATGCCGGTGAGGCACGTTTGCGGCGGGGGGGGCCGCCAATGCGTGAATTAAGAAATAAGAATTGGAACTAATTAATATATTTTATTCTCTTGTTAGATGTAAAATAATTTCTCTTTTCAACAATAAACAACAATAACAACAATAATAAACATTAAATCACCGCCTAACCTCTTTACGCTTGTCACTTGTTATGCTCGTGGCATCACTACACGAGTGTATCCATGTCACAGACACAGGATCTCTGTGTGAGAATCGCTACATCAATATGGCGGAAAGCAGTCCCCCCTTAGAACATATACTATTGGAAGGAGCATAGGCTTGAAAAGTTGGCTCAGAGAAGATTGACAAGGATGGATATATAATGCGCCTAATCGGCAATGCGCATGCTCCAGACAAATAAAACCGATTCGTACGTAATCTGCGGGAAGGAAGTGTGAGTCAAAAATAAAATGCGGCAAGTAAAGTATTTAAATTAATAACAATATATATTATATTTATTGATTATTAAATAATATTAATTTTGTATATTTGTGTATCTTATGTAGTTATCCTTGTGTCTTTTGTAGTTTTCCTTTTCCTTTAATCCAAACGCTGCTAACCATTTTGTGCGGATTTCAGGGTTCTTCGGAAATCTGTAATCATTCCATATATTATTTTATTCGTCATACATACTGGCTACGTTTACATCGTGGACTTGATACGCGTATCAAATAGTAAATAACTAGTACATTGATTCAGCTATTAGCTGATCAGCTCAAATATACTACTTGATACGCGTATCAAGTGCACGATGTAAACTAGGCCACTAATCCCAGACATTTGTTTTTTTTTAAATTTATTAGTTGTTTCTAATTTATTTTTATAAAAAGTAGCTAGAAATAATGAAATAAAACTTATCAAATATAACCTCAAAACTCACTTTACCAGTTGAAGATTTTAATAATGAATAAGTTATACTTGCACGTGATAGGTAGATGCCTTATCTCGTTCTTTGCAAATGTAGCAATACATCTCACGAACCACCACTTTTATAATCTAATATTTGAAGACTCTTGTTATTCGCAATAGGATGTGATCATATGTCGCCTTTTCATCACCCCGCAGCCCCCGCGCGTATCGACACTTTTATTTGTCGGAGCATGCGCATTGCTGATTAGGCGCATTGTATCTCCATCCTTGTCAATCTTCTCTGAGCCAGCTTGAATGTACAGGGATTATAGGCCTATGCTCCTTCCAGTAGTATATGTTCTAAGAGTCCCCCCCGCACGCTTGAGTTACCATCCCCTCTCGCCTAAACTAGGACTTTAGACTCGGTCCCTCTATTCCTTAGTCCGTGGTGCTTTCCATTTAGCGACACAAGCACAGATATCTATGGGTCTGTTCTTTTCAGCTGCACTGCTGAACTAGTGCAATAAGTTGGAATGAGACATAGGGGCTGCGTTCAGCAGCAGAGCAGATCAGTGAGCGATCAGTGATTATTGGTCCTTTCTATTAGATCCCGAAATCTAGACCATTCATGTTGACGCATTAAAAAGAATTACTCAACAGTTGTACAACAGTTGCGTCTGCTTAACGCGACCAGGCTGTGTTCAGCAGACGCAACTGTTGTACAACTGTTGAGTAATTCTTTTTAATGCGTCAACATGATTGGTCTAGATTTCGGGATCTAATAGAAAGGACCAATAATCACTGATCGCTCACTGATCTGCTCTGCTGCTGAACGCAGCCATATATATATTTTTTCACTCTAAAGGTGCAATTTCACGTAGCGTCAAAACCATATATGTAATACTACTATATTGCTAGTCACGTATCTTCCCAATAAGCGGCATGAGCGTTGAGGAAGCAAGATAGAAAATACGGTACGCATGCGCATGTGTGTCAAAGTACATGAACTGTACATGCGCAAACGTTCAACGTTGAACGCATGCGTCTATTAACTATGGCTGCTTTCCTTTTAGGGAACACAGTCGACACTTTTGACACAAATCGACACACGTCGCTTTCCATTTACAATTTTCTTCAAACTCAATTGGCTCTTTTCGACTCTGCTTGGGAGGAGAGTCAGAGTGTGTTAAACTGTGTCGATTTGTGTCTTCTAAAAGGAAAGCAGCCTATGCGTACAGGCATATGTTTGCCTTTTACTTTTACACTTGTAGCACGATCGCACTATTATTATTATTTTTTTATTACTTTTTATAACAAATAAAAGTAATAAAATCACAGTATTCTATACTTTGACAGAAGTATCAAGAATTACACGATTTTATTAGGGTTAAGCTGGCTCAACGCGAGCATGCGCATTTGCGTCAAAGTACACGAATTGTGGGAGTGAGAGGTTGATATATGTCTGTCCCGTGATGATTTCGTCAGCTTTTCAGCAGTGTTGGCAATATAGGGTGTGTTCCGAAATGTGCTGACAGTACTGACAATACTGTGTTTTCGTTCCGAAATTGTTTTCAGTTCTGCTGTAAGTTAATAATATTACTACCTTTTTCACGAAAGTAGATCCTAGGGAATTGCTGACTTCCGGCTGATTTTATACAATTTCAGAAGGTAGTGCAAGTTCAGTAATGCATATGGCGACAATAATAATACGATACGATACGATTATAAAATGTCTCAATTAAAATATGAAATAATTGATGCAACAGAAAATAAAACATACGAGATATATCTTACACCTGAAGAACTTTCTGAATTATATTCTTCTATAAATGATACAATACCTTGAATGCCAATTAAAATTGGTAGGTTTGTCATAATGTCACACAAGTACAAACACGTTGTAGGTTAAAAGTTAAAATATCACGCACTTGTATACTGCAAATGCGTTCCGATTTTCACAGCTACCAGGTCTGCTGATAATTTTGGAACAGCTAAAATACAGTGATTTCAGTAATGTTACTGTCAGTACTGTCAGCACATTTCGGAACACACCCATAGTAGTATTACCTTTGACTATATAAATATTTATATAGTCAAAGAGTATTACATATATGGTCAAAACGCTAGCGGCTCTCCCCACTTTGGCGCCCTTGGTCGACGCGTCGTTTTGCCGCTTGAAGTTCGGAGAGGCTCAACTCGAGCGAAAAATATATGTGTTTGAATCGTTTCAGTTGTATCAACAATTTCAAAAAATTAATATGTTAAATTTTAACATTTACAAATCTTAATGTTATTATCAAACGTTCTTTCGGTTGTATGGACTCTCGAATAACATTTTTTTTTATCAATAGCGATCCAACAATAGATAACAATTCCTCCAATTGTGTTGCGGACATTCGGAAATAATTGTGGAATCGTATTCCATTCTCTATGGTCAGTTTAGGAATTGACACATAATAAAAACTGTGCTCTGGACGATTCTTTAGATATGGTGCTACCCAGTATTGTTTCTTCTTGTACGGTTTCTTTTCATTTTCTTGTAATTTTTGCATAATTGCACACAACACCAGTATTCGTCGTTTCTTTAGCTGTTACTGACGGCAATGTATTTTGTAAGGTTGTCGATAAAATACTGTTCCGACAGTTTAAACGCACTTTGACACGTATCCTTATTGTCAGTTTTATACACGAATTAAATCTATAGAAAAAATTTAAAAAATACAGAAAATACAAATCCACAGCGACCAGCGATTTGTCGCTCCATGAAAAAGTAGCGGGAGTTTAGCGGCTGGCGTTTTGTCGACAACTCTATTGAGGGGAAATGTATCACAGAGTGGGGAGAGCCGCTAGCGCTTTGACGCTGCGTGAAATTGCACCTTTAGGTTTACGAACGTGTGTGCAATACAGAAAACAAACCCTTGGGTAGGTTCCAAAACCTTACCCGAGTAACTATAACACTAGAAATTGTTATACTATATGTCACGTATGCTATAGTACTTCTAGTATTATAGTGCACCCAGGTAAGGTTCAGGAACGTACCCCTTTGTATATCTAGTGACTTTATTGTTTATCGCAATGGACGCCACCTAGTGTCGAAACTTCACAGTTTTCCTTCACAATATCGTGAGTGCGTTGTCGTTGTTGCGTCTCGCAATTGAGTTCCGTCAAGATCAAGTTGAAATTTTCACTTTATCGCCAGGTTTTGTTTTCAATGAAAAGTCAACAATTCTTTTCATTTCGCGTTGAATCATTCTGTATTCTCGAGGTTTTCCGTACGTGAAATCCGACCGACCGACCGAAGTCGCGACATCACCGTAGTGTAATCGAGAGAAAATGGCCGCCGCCGCAGCTGCCGCGCTGCTCGACGAGCTTATGGGCAGAAATAGGAACGTCCTGCCCAATGAAAAACCCAAGGAGCTCAACTGGGAAGATCCTGAGGTAAGTCCGCGTCGATACTAGACGTCTTTAAAGAGTCTCCATCAGCTACTTTGCAAGATTTCAGTTATTACTTTCGAGAATTTTTACTTTCCCTTTCGTTAATTCTCTCTCCTAACAATGGTATTTTTTTACATCCACAAAAGTTTTCCAGGATCTTAAGATTCAACGACGAGAATTTACGATTGTTCATTCTTAATAGTCGAGTTAATGAAATTTTGATATTACAAGATTTCTTGAAATTGGTTTATATCTGCACCTTTGCCATGTTGTATATTCTACTGTTTTTTAACTTGAAATTTTATATTCAAAAAGATTTCATTTTATATATAAAGTATAATAAAAACAAGCTTTGTATCATTTGAGAGTCACTAACAATTACCAAAATTCAGAATCAAATATTTATAAATTAGACTTCAATCTTATAAGTTTATCTTATTGTTTACTTTTAAAAGCTAAACTCACAGTTATCTAGAAGAATAATAAGAAAGTTTATTAAAATTAGTTGTCAAAAAAATTTATTAGTTGCTAAGAAACTTGTTTCATTCTTCAAGTTTTTATTTCCTTTAAAAAGTTTATTCTAAAAAATCTTTTTGTTATTTTTCTTTAAGTTAATTAGTTATAATTATTAAAAATATATTTTTAAGGTAGAAAAAATATAAAAATATTAAGGAAGAAAATGTAATTTTGATACAGATATTTTTTATTTTTGATAAAAATATAATATACAGAATAGATACAGTCCCATTAATAAATTCAAAAACAATAAAAATGGGATATCTTAAAAATAATACATAAAAATTAATTAAATTTTTTATCATGGTTGTAATATCTTTGTAACCTTCGTTATATACATATATTTTGGCTCAAAAAAAGGCTTATGTTGTGAATTGGTTTTATGATTTTATCTAATGAGCCTTGTGGAACTTATTCCATATTTATGCTTTAATAAAAATTAAAACTTAGAGTCGAAACTGGGTCACTTATTTGTTAAGACGTATTAGTCAACTAAAATAATGTACAAAGTTTGACACATCAAACAATTAGATTATTAACAATAATCTGTTGTGTAAAATATGTATTCTGTTAACTGTCTAGTCGATTTTTGCAAATTGTTCTCTGATGGCATTTGAAGAAAGATAAATGCTTCTTTATAATGATACATTGTACAATATGAGAAAATGAAAGAAATACATGGTAAAAATGTATAACAAAGGTGTTCTCAAGTCCATCATTACAATAATGGTAGTTATTATTAAGAACAAAATTGAGGAATTTTTCTCAAAGAATCTCATATATGTCGGACAATGAATTGTAATTCTGTTGTATTAGTTTAAGTTAAATTAATACTAATGTATGCCTATTTAAATTATTAAATTTATGGGGTTCTCTTATGTTTTAGTTCTGCAAGCTATATTTAGTGAAATTTTGTCCCCACGACTTGTTCGTTAATACAAGAGCGGACTTAGGTGCTTGCCCCAAGGTACACGATGACGAGGCCAGGGAATTGTTTGAAAAGGCGCCACATTCGTATCGTAAACAGCAATACGAGGATGAGTTTATCAGGTATTGTCAGAGTATGTTAAATGAAGTGGAAAGAAAAATCATAAAGGGAAAGCAGCGATTGGCACTGATTGGGAGAACAGAAGCAGTAAGTTTCACTAGAAGATCAGATTACAAGTGCAGAATTGTAATTTAACAATTTTTATGTACATAGCCAACGTTAACTCCGGCCCAAACTCAGAGGAATGAAGAGCAAATCACTCTACTAACAGAGAAGATAAATAAATTGGTGGAGGAGGCTGAACAAAGTGGAATTCAAGGTAATGTGGAGCAAGCACAGGGCCTAATGCGTCTTTGTGACCAATTGAAAGAAGAGCGTGAAACTCTGAGGAAGTCCAATGACAACAGTCATTACAATCAAGTGCGTGAAATAATTATTTAGATTATATAAATTATAATTATAATCTATAACTGATTTCTACATAGTTTTACACAAATGAATAATTATATGTAATTAAGGCGAAAGTTTGCTGCTTGAATTCTTATACTAACTCTAAAGTATTTATTTGCAGACTGCTGAATTAGCGGCCGCACAAGAGAAACAAATGGAGGTATGTGACGTATGTGGCGCATTTCTTATTGTAGGCGATGCTCAGCAGCGGATTGATGATCATTTAATGGGAAAACAACATGTGGGCTACGCCAGACTGAAGAGTGCTCTTCAAGAGATTATGGTAGGAACAAGTTGTGTTATTTTTTTAACATGTTTCATGCCACATGAGTCGCATACGCCTCACTCTAAAGTCTAAAGTTACCTAAAATTGATCTGGCACAGAATGTGTTAATATTAAATATATTCTCAAGTTGAAAACTAAATTAAAATGTTTATAGAGTAAACGCGAGAAGGCGCGTGACGAGAAAGAACAAAGAAGAGAGGAGGAACGGAAGCAAAGGGCACGAGCGAACGAAGAGCTCGACAGACGGCGGAGAGACGGTGACAGAGATCGCGACAGAGACAGGGACAAGCGTCGCAGGCGAATGGATGACGACAAGAATCGTCATGATTCAAGCGGTCATAGGTAGAACTCTCTCTATGTTGTAGAAGTGTAGAAGTGAGCTTTGAAAAATCGTATTCTAAACATTTAGTTTGAAAGAGTTAGGATATAATATCAGAATATCAATCAGGAAAGTTTTTACATTTGGTGAAAACCATTTCCTGTGCAATTTTACATTTCTAAAAGATATTCTGTATTTTTACATTCTGGTAAAATGTCACCGTTCGAGAATTAAATGAGTCCATCTAACAGAGATGTTTGTTACAGAAATTCTGGGCATAGAAGTAGAAGTAGATCGCGAGACAAACACCACCGAGACGAAGATAGTCATCGACGTCATGGTCGAGATAAAGGTGATAACGTTGATCTTTTAATAATTGCTAGGTTGCGATTCTAGCTTTTATATCAAACATTCAAGATGATGTAATAACAATGATAATGATTTCAGGAAATCGTGATCATCGAAGTTCCAGCCACCATAACCGTCGCCGTCACCGCTCGCGAAGTCGAAGTCACAAGTAACTTCTCTTGATTGGTTAGTGAGTGAGAAGTAAGCCAGGTATGCACTAAACAATATAACCATATTCGTCTCAATTACTGTACAGGTACTCTCTCGATCCAGGTGAGTTGCCATTCCGATGCACATAATACATATACATGATAATATAATCTGTGATGTTTGAAGCGTCGCGTAAGTCACAACAAGTTTGTCTCGCTCTCTCTAAAACACATTCTGTCTCTCTTTGCCTCTTTGATCTTCCAGAATAGTTACGAATAAGTGCTTCTCGTAAGACTCGAGGGATAGATTATGCTTTTTCCTTAACTTTAAAATTTGTTAGTGACTCAAGTATACAACTGAGTGGACGATGATCAATTTTGCAGATTATAATAGTGCACCACTATTGTATAATGTTGTAAATATTGTCTACAAAGAAACAAAATATTTAATGTAACTTTAATAATTTGTAGAATCTCAAGATCAAGAAAATTAAATTTACATCTATTTTCTTGGTTGAATTTCTTTAGAATATCTCAATTACATTATATATTGTTACAATGATTTCTTTAAAAAACTTTAAAATATATACATTTATAGTTTGTTTTCCTTCAAACTCTAAATTTAATTTTTTCAAGCACTTTATATTAAGTCTTTTACAATATAAAATTGCACCGGACATTAGAATTTTTGTTAGGATTTGTAAAAAGTAAATCTGATTTTTATAATTAAACTTATTGAAATTAGATGAAGGTTAAACATTTTTTAATCACTTTATAAGGAATTCACTTTTTTACACAACTTTGATATCATTCCGCGCATTCTCGATTTATCTGCGAAGCAAGCTGGGAGGAGGTATACCTACGCTTGCTTTTATCGATTAATAACTCTGTACCCGAGTAGCAAGAGAGCACAAGTCCAAGAATTCGTTTTTTTCCAGGAGAAGCCCGTGAAGATCAATGGAATTGTGGATATACACATTTTGAAGATGAATCGTATGAATATGAATAAATATAATCAGGTTAAAACTCCAATATAAAATTCATACTGTTTATTTAAAAATAAAACGAATTGTTTCTATAAAAATACATCGTTTTTCTCTTTATTGTACATCGTGTCTCATCGTGTTTTGTTTCCAGATTGAATTCGGGGCTTATTCCTCGGAAATTTACCTTGTTTTTAACTTGTAAAAGACCATCATATTCCTTATTATGGTGATTATAAATTAAAAAAGATCTTGGTAAACAATTTTGGACTTAGCCCTTTTCGCTTCTCGGGCACAGGCTCCGTAGATTCGTTAGTGTCATAATCTTGTTCGCGTGTCATTATGAGAGAGAAGAAATAGAGAGAGAGAGAGAGAGTAAGAGATTTAGTGGTTTAGTGTGGAAGGGACACAGATCTCAGTGCCCGCTTCATAGAGCTTCGTCCACGACTGCAAATGCACGAGTGCACAACTGTGAGTGCGCCCTGCAAACGTGTGACAGTGACTATACGAACCTCTAGCTTCTGCCACGCAATTGATGAGGTATTTATACCGGAATGATAATATCAACACATGTCCTTCTGCGGAGAATTATCCCTTTGTTTTCGTGACCCGTTGGGTCCTTAGCTAGTAAAAGATTTAATAATCTTTGAAATATTGAGACTAAATTTTAGACAGCATAGGGATCCTCAAATCGTCAATATATAGCACTGCATATATATGCAAGGCTGACGTTACTCCACTATTTTTATCATGAAAAAGAATGTACTTAAACGACAATTCTTAGCAAAATCATCAGAGAATAGAAAAAGATATATAGGTATTTATAATAGAGAATTTACTTGATATCTATAAAAGATTAGTATTTATTTTAAAAATCAAATTTAAGAGAGATATGATGTTTAGATATTATTTAGATATTTTGAATAATGTAAATCACCTCCAGACAATGAAAGTTAATCCAATCTATGTGTCTTTCGGTGTTTCTAATCAAGGCGAATTTGTAATCCCCTCATGAAGACCTCGCGCGCTTGTTAAACAAACACACAGTCTACAAAGGGACAGGATTTTGCTAACAAAACTGTCATTAAACAATGTTTGGCTATTACATTGTATCATGGTGCCGATGACATTTTTACTAAAATTTGGGTTGTCTATTTTCAGAAAGAAGAGAACAAAGGAGAGACTACGGAGAAACTTGTCCAAGACATCATTTAACATATTGTTAAGGTAAAGATTTTGCATAATCTTAACAATAGAAAAAAGAGTGAGAGAGAGTATAGGAGAGGACAGACGAAGAAAATATTTGCGTTAAGATCATAGAATCGATATAACTCGTGTTCCGAGCAATTATTATTTTAGGCCATTTATAAGTATATAAGCAGAATGATCAGCAAGATAAATTGTATGATGCAATTTGTATTTGCTGTGCCGCGTTATAATAGTACTCATAAGATTGTTATTTGGAGTTAATAAAACAATGCCACATATGTCTTCGTTTGCTCTTCTTTTTTTATTTCATTTATTATTTTATACGCGAATAGTTAGATAATTTTAACTCACTTTGAAATTGGAACAAATTTAATGGAATTGTATTTTAAAATGTAAAACTACTTTTAGGAGGATAAAAAGAATAAAGCGAAAAATTTGTATATAATAAGAATTAATAATATTAATATACAGTCATAATCTTATAAAAATATATAATTTATTAAATATTCGAGTTTTATAATACAGTCTATGCTAACTAATACTGTATATCACAATCTTCTTCCAATATAAAACAGTTCGTGAAACAACAGTGTGTTTACTTCAAACCAATTTGCCTTGTAACCTGAATAACAATGAAATGTACATTGCTTAATTAATCCTTGTTTGATGCAAAATATATGCAAATATATTTATTCAAATACAATTTTAATATTCAATAATAATAGCATCTCTTGTAACATTACTATTAATGTAACATTATCTTGTTACATTAACAAATGTAATAAGAATTATTTCAAAATTTGAAAATTGAACATTTTTTTCAAATGTCTATTGATGTATCGAATTACCTGTTCGTAAACGGTCCAAGCCATAGTGGTCATCAAAGTCCGCCTCAGCATTCTAGGAACAATACCCTTGAAATATCCTAAGATGCCGTACTTTTTATAAACGAAAAATGTTGCGTGATAGATACCATTGAATTCGTTTGGATACAACTGCATCTTCGTCTTGACAACATCCGGTGGTTGCGTCACTATGGACGCCAAAATTCCAGCCAAGATTCCGCAACTGAAGTGAACCGGTGCTGCCAAATTGTTCGTCACACCTGTATAGATAGAAAAATTTCTCTCATAGTCCAATGAGTTTTTGATGAATCTTTAATCTAATTTTTTATTTAAAAAATTACAACAATTAATAAATTATAATAAATATTTAATAATATCTACAATATCTTATAATGTCTAATAATGTTTATTATATATTATAATAATATTTAATTATGATATATAATAAAATTATGAAGTTATAACTTCATAATTTTTGTCAAAAACAATATTATAAACAAAGGACAAAAATGATAATTTCATCATTTTTATATAAAACACCTTTAACATATGTTCATGAATAATTAATTTAATAATATCGTCGATTAACAATAGGTTAATATGACTAAAATATTTAGTTTTAAGGAATACCTGTATTGGCAGCAGTGTTTTTCAATTGAGTGTAAAACATGAGGTATAAACCACTGTAAGGCGCATCTCGTAGAAGAGTAGGTACCAGGCCACTCGATAAACCTTTCACTCCCTCGTGTTTATAGATTAACATAAGAGCTTCACTGATACTGTTGTACTTATAAACGCCGCTCTGCACAATACATAATTACATGTATATGTATAATCTGCTCAAAAATTTTATTTTAAAAAGATCAAAAGTAATCATCAACTTTCTATATGATCGAAACTTTAAAATATGTTTAGATACTGTGCTATTACAAAAGTATGTATTAGATAATATTTCATGAATAATATTAATAGCACAATTTTGCAAAAACACTTATTCTTTTAAACTTCTTTCTTTTTCTTCTACTTTTTATCTTCTATCTTTATTTCTTTTCTCTTCCCTCTTTAATCTAAGGATTTCATTATGTTATCTCATATCCTCTTACTCTCCATGTTCTCATTCTTCCCTTTTTTTTCTTCATTTTTTGAACATACCTCGAACCGCGTCTTCACGACGGTGATGGGAATCAACAGAGCACCAGACATGGATCGCGCGGTAATGCCCAAGGAAATGGCCTGTAGAGCCGTTAGAGGCTCTTCTAAATTGAAAGCATGCTTTAACCAATGTAGTGATGAAAAGTACAAACCCACTCCAGGAATCACTCTGGTTATCGACTGCAAATAATTATTATAATATCGATCATAATATCGATGTGAGTCAACATACTCTATGTTAATCTTCAGAACAACATCTTACTGGTGTCATGCCTTTCCAGAGTCCGAAGATATTCTCCTTCTGAACGATATGTGCCACTGTGCCCAGCATTCCATTTTTTGGCGATCTATTAAGAAATCCGGAAAGATAATTGATAATTATTTAAAAAATAAAGTTCGAAATAACAATATTTAAGTTGAAATTTGTGAGGTAAAAAAATCAAAAAGAATTAAGATTCAAGTTAATAAAAGTAATTGATCACAAAAAACTAATTTCAAATAATTAATAGTATTAATAGTATTCAAATAATTAATAGTAAATTTAAAATATTTTAAATAAATAATAGTTAATTTTAAAAATGATAGATCTTAAGAGATTAAATATCAAGACTTGTATTACTTAAATTCAAAGAAATCTTCTGTGTTATCTAAATAAAATCTTAGAAATTTTGAATTGGAAAAGGACAAATCGTGATTATGTGTTCAGAATTAAAGAGAATCTAACTGCGGATTACAGTGATGAATTTTCTGAATCTTACCCAACAGGGACATTAACTCTGCTCTGAAGTCTGGTCTTCACCAAATCCAACGGTTGGAAAAGAATCGTAGAGAATGTTCCGGAGAACGAACCCGCCAAGAAGGATTTCAAAATCGGGTACTGTAAATATAGAAGATCATGAGGAAAGACTCATTCGAATTCATTATCATTAATAACGATCTACAAGTTATCTTAAAACTCGCGATCTTAATTTAACGACGTCTATCTTTAATGATAAATTCTTCAATTTATATCGATCCTTCAATTTCCTTTTAGCTAAAACAAGTCAGAGACTTGTCCAAAGATTGCGAACGCATGCAAACTGATTCATTGGACTTTAGGTCGAAGCTCAATCGTTGTGAGCGATTATTGTGGATTATCATATATCTCTCGTCGCACGAGTTCACTCACGTGCGGCGAAAGATCTCGGCCGAGTACACAATATCAATAGTATTGTAAGTTATCATCATGAAGCGTCCCGGGGTTATCGCCGCGTGGCAAACAACTATTTTTTTCGCAAGAGGCTGATACGTTAATTGCGCACACGAGTTTCTCTAATTGCGTGAGCATCGCGTGAGTTTTATCATCAACGTTTAATGAGTATCTCACACCACATCGGATCCATTTGTTTTCTACCTTTTGCCGATAAGCAAAGGCGAAAACAGAATCAAATTCAGTAAACTTCTTCTGACGTAAATTTGTCCACGCGCGAATAACGGACGATATTTATTAATAAAACGTTTAACGATTTACGTCAGCTTTAATTTTCTTGTTTATTGATTCCTTCTTTGCGGGAGGCGATCATGACGGCGAATCTTTCGCAATGTTAAGCACTACACAGGATTAACGAACTTATTTATGAGAAAGCTTGGAATCACATTATCTTTTTATTAACAATTTTTAAATAATCTTTTAGACTGATGATAACTTGTTGTTTAGACTAATGATAACGAATATGTAACATGATAAAATTATATATATTTCCAATTCCACGAGTAGAATATTTTTTAGAGAAGCGTTTCAACATGATGTATAACGATAGAACTTTCGGTCCTGTCATTGCAAAAATAACGAAAATAAGGTATATATTTAAAAATGTGCAACAGATAAAAAAAACCCGCATATCTTGTGAAGTAAATAAGGAGAATTATTTCTTATAAAAGAAAGAATATTATTGTATCAAGAAAAGAATATTGTTGGAAGGTATTCCAATAATATATTATATCTTCTTTCATTTATAATATTGAGTGGAGTATTTCAACAACTTTTTTGTGTGAAAGTATCTCAAAGGAATCGAGTTTACAAATATTTTTTTACCTATTGTATATGCAACGTCTAAGTATATGAATAAATTTAAATTATTAATGCATAAATTTAAAAATTATCTATAATTCGAAATACTTACAATTCCCAGAGCTTCCATGATTTATATCCACTCGAATCTCGATTATTTCAAATTTTACGATACGATAAGTATATTCAAAGTTTACTCTTTGCAACTAAAATGAAAAAAAATCCTCGCAAAGTTTTTCAACAATAATCTATTATTTGGCTCAGAGTTCACTCAGTTAATAATTTTGATCAATTTTTGCTAGTTTTATAATTTAACGACGCAACTGTTTGTTCGAGGAAAAATTTTCCCCCGTCTATAAGACCGTCTGTAAGGCTGACGCGATACTAAATCATCACGTTTGAAACGTGCATCGGCTCTACTTACATCTCCGTTTATCTTTGTTTCGCCACTGTTGAGGTCAATGGGATGACCCTGCATATCGGAGCATGCTCATAACAGAAAAAGTTTCCAGGATTATCGGCCGACGAAACGTGATTTAAACGTGACTTCATTCGAAAACGTGAGATGTTGGCTTTATGCCAGCATCACTTTTCATCCGACGATCCTTTTCCGCGCGATGATCTGAATCACATATCGTGAAATCCTTGTGATGTTTACGCAGATGGTGGCTGTAGTATCAGGCGTATTTTTTTTCCATTGAACTCGTCTGCGTCTACAAAATATGATTAATTATTATTTTATTCAATTTTTACATTGAAAAGAAAGTTCAAAAAGATAAAAAATCCTAAAATCTTGAGAATAAAACAATAGAGATAGTAATAGTGAAGAGTGTATAAATAACATTTGGATATCTTTAAAAATTATTGAAATTATAACTACTTTCAAATTAGAAGAAAAAAAATAAACGCTACTAAAACACTACTAAATGCATTTATTTACGTATTTCTCTCAAAAGTGTATTCGGAATAAAAAATTAAAATTGCTACATCCAGCCACAAGAACTTTGTTCTATCGGAGCATTTTCGAACGGATTAAAGTCTTTCAATTTTTTAATGCAATTTATTTGTGAATTAATCTCAGAACAATAACAAAGTGCAATAAACGGTAATAATTCAAATTTTAAAGAAAAGTTAATCTATACTAATACTAATATTATAAAGAGGAAAGATTTGTATTTTTGTATGTTTGTAACGAATTGGCTCAAAAACTACTGGACCGATTTCAAAAATTCTTTCACCATTTGAATGCTACATTATCACTGATTAACATAGGCTATATTAATTATCTATTATCTATTATCTATTATCTATTATCTATCTATCTATCTATATCTATCTATCTATTTATCTATCTATCTATTATTTTTATTTTTTTATTTTTATTTTTTTTTTTTTTCTTACTATAAAGAGGAAATAATAATAATAATAATAATAATAATAATAATAATATAATATAATATAATATAATCTATACTAATATTATAAAGAGGAAAGATTTGTATTTTTGTGTGTATGTTTGTAACGAATTGGCTTAAAAACTACTGGACCGATTTCAAAAATTCTTTCACCATTTCAATGCTACATTATCACTGATCAATATAGGCTATATTAATTACTAGCATGCCCTGTCTCGGCTTCGCTCGAGATAATAATGTGACCGAAATCATACGTATTAGAAGTGAATTATTCGATCGATATCATAATTTCGGTCACACTATTATCTCGAGCGAAGCCGAGACAGGGCATGCTAGTAAGTAATAAAGCTAATAAAGCGGTATCAGAACGATAGATAAAAGCAGTAGGAGTCAACATTTTCAAGTTAAAATATTTGGGAAGCTCTAATGATGATTATGAATAGTCCGTCCTTGTTGCGTCATTATTTAATCGTGAATATTTGTGGATATTTCTTCTAAAGGCCAACATCTTGGTTAGACCGATTAGATACAGTAGCTCATGTGATATGTAACCCACAGATAGTTAATATATATTTTATATATATATATATATATATATATATATATATATATACATACATCTTAGAAGAGCTTCTGCTTTTATCTGTCATTCTGATAGTTTTATCAGATGCTTTGCTATCTTTAAAATTTGAATGTATTATGTTTATCACATTTTATTATCGTATTCTAATGAAATTAATTCACAAATTGTGTAAAAATTTGAAAGACCTTAATCTCTTTAAAAATTGACTTGATAGAAGAAAATTCTTGTGGCTGGATTTAATAATTTTAATTGTGTGCATGTCGTATGTGTGTGTATGTATCGAAGCTTCCCAAATATTCTGACTTAAAAATGTTGGCTCCTGCTGCCTTTATATACCATTGATGGTATTAAGTTTAGATAGAGTAAAATGGGAATGCAATAAGACAATGAAGCGAGAAGCATCCACTGCTCTCTTTAATCATAACAAACCTGTTATTACTGCATTGCATTTTTTTATACTTAACATGAAACTGGTATATAATTAGATCTTGGAAAAAGAGAAAGGAAAGATGAAAAGTACAAAGTTCAACTACAATCAATATCCTTTACATTGTAATAATGAATATTCTATGCATATCAACCAGTTCTTGCAATAAGTTTGTTGACACTACTCTTTGTACAGGAAAGAAAACATAATTTGAACAAATAAGCAGACAACAGAAGAAGTAAACATAATTTTTAAAGATAAAAACAATTAAAGGTTTTAATAGATTAAACATTAAGGATTAAACACAAAGGAAATATAATGAGCCAATGAATCGAGTTCTTAGTGTTCTCTCTTATATATTACAATTTAAATAAATATAAACATAATATCCAAATCGAAGGGTATTATTTGACAGCAAACTGGTTAAACATAATATATTTATAATTAAAACACTCAGATTCTGGTTCTTGGTTCATCAATCCATTTTACTTCCTTAGATTCATAATCGTCAGGGTTTGCAAGATCTCGCCACAATTTGTTGCATGTATCTCGTATTACATAATCTTCTGAAGGTAAATAATTAAATATTAAGAAATCACGATCGGTTCTAAACAATAATCAAGCATATTATATAATAAGCCAATCTCGATCAAGCTGGACCTTTGTATCAAATAAATTAGTAACAAATAATTAAAATACTTAAAATATGAAGTTTTCAACTCCGATATCTGAGGACAAAACATACGAGTGCAAAAAGTTAATTTCTGGCATGAGAAATCGAAACCGTTTTCTCGCACCTACAGGAAGTCTGGAGTTATATTCAATCAAAACGGGTCCACGATTCACTAGGGCCACCAGGAGATGTCTACGGAGGCAAGATCTAATTATTAACTAATTTGTCGACCGATAAATACTTCGCCGACGAGTATTTCACCTGCGAGTCAAGTCGACACGAGATAACGAGCGAGACCTAAGAGGTCGCGGAAGGTCGGCACAAACGTCGAAAAGTCGCGGTCGACTGATAACACAGATTTACGTAGCAATCGCGACATCATTGTCTCAAGTTTCCATTCGGGCCACGGCTGACGTAGATAGCCCGTTTGTCCTAGATCGCTTATCGCTACGCGAGCGAGATCACCGACTTCGTGATCTCTCCCTCGCGATCGCTTCCACATTGCTGTGTCATCGATTTTCTTTCTAAATTGCACTTTCCGCATTGCATGTGTCCTTTAACCTGTTCCAATGACTCATTCCAATTACAACAGGTGTAAGAACAGTTGAGAACAAATCTAGGGATTTATCTTTAATTGTAGTTGCATATCTGCGATGAGCAGAAAAAAGGTTAATTGTAAATATGAAATTAAGGACATTGCGTTTCTGTCACGGACTTAAGCTCGCCGCAGCGATGCAAGTTTTTCTGCTGGATTGCTTGCTGGCTGGTCTGCTGGATTTCTGGCTGGTCTCCAGCAGACCGTCTGCTGGATTTCCGTGATAGATCAGGGCTACGTTCCAAAACCTTACCCGGGTGACTATAACACTAGAAGTTGCTATAGTATATGTCACGTATGCTATAGTACTTCTAGTATTATAGTGCACCCGAGTAAGGTTTTGGAACGTACCCCAGGTGCTATTTTTCTCGTGGATTTGTGCATGCTTATGTGAGAGCCAATGGCTGCGTTCAGCAGCAGAGCAGATCAGTGAGCGATCAGTGATTATTGGTCCTTTCTATTAGATCCCGAAATCTAGACCAATCATGTTGACGCATTAAAAAGAATTACTCAACAGTTGTACAACAGGGGTACGTTCCAAAACCTTACTCGGGTGCACTATAATACTAGAAGTACTATAAGGTTTTGGAACGTACCTCAGTTGCGTCTGCTGAACGCAACCAATGGGTGCGCAGACTCAACAGTTGAGTAATTCTTTTTAATGCGTCAACATAATTGGTCTAAATTTCGGGATCTAACAGAAAGGACCAATAATCACTGATCGCTCACTGATCTGCTCTGCTGCTGAACGCAGCCAATCAGGATGCAGCAGATCAGCCAGCAATCCAGCAGAAAAAGTTACATCGTCTGCGGCGGGCTTTAGGAATAGGAGGACGGATTCTAAAGCCCTAGTTTAGGCGTTACCTAATAATCGAATCACACTAGCGATTGGCGATTGCGTTTGCGTTTGCGTTTACGATTGCCTCTTGACCAATCAGAAGGAAGCTGCTGGCAATCTGATTGGTCAAGAGACAATCGTAAACGCAAACGCAAACGCAATCGCCAATCGCTAGTGTGATTTGGGCATCATGCGGGTACAAATATAAGCATCTATTATTTTAGAAACAACAATATCACTATGTTCTTTGCACGGAAAAGACAAATCTCCTGTATATATATTATTTATAATTATATACATCATATACATCAGCAGTCAGCACACGATCGCAATATTTAGAAAATAAGGTTTCTAAGTATTTTATAAATCCAAACATTTTTAGATTTTGCGTTAAATGACCATCAGTTTTCATATTTGTTAGCAGCGCAGCAGGAAAAGGGCTGCATGATATAGGATTTGTAAATGTGTTCTTATAAATGTCACACTTTAATATGTAATTACATAAATATCCTGTTGTGTAATATACAATACAATGCAATTTGTAACTTCAGGTCGATAATAATCATGTTCTATCATGTAATAATCAAAAGTCCATTCATTGTTCATGATTCAATTTTTCTTTTAATTTCGTTAACAATTTCTTGTCTGATTTTTTATATAACTGCTTTATATCAGATATTGAGATTAAAGGTTTAGAAAAAATGCTCTGTAACTGAACAATTTCCATAACGTGGAGGCTTAAGAATGCTTAAAGTACTCAAAATTTTATATAACTGAAGAAAAGTAGGAATTCCGGATCATTAGACCCTGCTGCTCGTCTTTTTGAGCCAACAAATCTCTATAGGACAACATAGGAAACATGTTTATGTTAAATTATAATAAAAACAATGCTACAAATGTATCCTATAATATGTATCCTATAACTTTTAGAACGAAAAATTGTATATAATTCTTTTTACAGTCCTAAAATTTATATTACTTTACAGTTAAAAGAAACAGACATAGTAAACATTAAAATAATTTTATAAAGATGACAAAATTTTAATACATATAGTTTTAAAGATATGAAGAATCTTTATTTAATTTAAAGTATATATTATGAATAATCTTTATTTATTTGAAATCTACTTTAAATTAAAGATTACTATATTTTTATATCCTTGAGATTGTATACATTAAATTTTTTTATTTAAACAAAATATATAAGTGCTTATTATGTCTGTTTCAACTCCGAAATATAGAAAAGTAAGAAATTTTATCTTTATTTTAGTTATTTTACGTAAATATTATATTTAAAAAATATTGTATTGTATTGTTTAAATTTTATTTGTACATGTGGATATGTTTGCATGTATGTAAATATGTGTATACCGGGTGTTTTAGACCACTCATACCACCTTTTTATCTTCGCAGGATAAGGTCTAATCGTAAAAGTGTTCAGACAAAAGTTGTAGGTTTTAAAAAGATCTATTTACTGGTGCTATTAGTTTGACCTTGGATGGCATCATCAAGGTCAGATCAAGATCACGTTGATTTTTTAAAATAAAACACCCTATTTTTGATTCCAGAATCTAATAGCTGGTGTCGAGAGCTCTTCAAAACACTACAATGAAGTTTATTTTCGTTAAGTACTTTTCAAGTTATAAGGTTTGAAAGTTACAGTACCGTTGGCATTAGCATTATCTAAAATATCCAATTGATGGTCAGAACCTTTTAAATGTTGTTTGGAATCATGACGTTGATAACATTTGTCAAAATAAAAATCTTTGGAAATTATTCCTCTTATTTTCATTTTTAGTTTAAAATCGAAATAAGTGGTTTGTATCACACGGTGTAAACACGGTGACATTTTCAACTCGTGATTTCCAACTGAAATGAGTTATTCAAACCGGAAGTTGATTTTTTTTAGTGGAACATTTTTATTGCGGATTCGGATTCTATCTACTATGTGAAAAAAACATGAAACTTTTGTACCAAGTACTTTTTCAAAAAATTTCAAGCATAACTTTAAAATGACCTTTGAAAAGACTTTTAGCGGAAAAAAATATTTTTACAATATCTACTCTCGGTATAACCCAGGATCTACGACGAGGACGTGGCAGATATCAAATCCCATGTGTTGTGTACACCATAGAGATAAGGACCCTGTGGTCATTTCCACAGTATTTTATGACTCCAAACCCTCCCTATGGTGTGTGTGTGTGTGTGTGTGTGTAATTGGATGTGTTCAAACTAATCGGTGTGTGTGTGTGTGTGTGTGTGTGTGTGTGTGTGTGTAATTGGATGTTTAAACTAATTGGTGTTCGAAGTGCCTACCGTTTGCTTCGATGCAAGCAAGTACTCTTTTCTGGAAATGATTTGTTGCATGACAAATTTTACCAGCATCTAGAGAACGAATTGCCTCGCGTATTCTACGAATCATATCTTCTCTTGTTGTAAGACGTTCATGGTATACCAGATCTTTTATTCTTCCCCACAAATAATAATCGAGAACAGTGAGGTCTGGTGATCGTGGTGGCCACTGATGTGGGCCATATTTGCCTATTTTCCATTTATCTCTAAACATATCGTTCAATTGGTCACGGGTAACTCTAGACGTGACAGCGTCTGAAAGTAATAATGTTCACTATATGCGTCAAAAATCCTTTTCCCTATGTCGAATTTCAAATCATTAGATCCCAATTCGCGGACGTTCACAAAACGCTAGTCGTTACAGCATATGGAGGGGATATGGTTTGCGCGCAGCCTCAACTCAAACAGCGGGGAGCGATATCCCGACTTTTTTTTTTTCATATGATCTCACAGCGATATTGATACTATTGATACACATATCGTTGGACCGTAAGGTATAACGAAATTGTTATTGACCAGCCATGTCGTATTAATATTGCCAGGTTGCCGTCAACAATTGTCGTTTTATTTGATTTTTAACCGCTGGCGAAGAAAAGATTATCTTGTTGAATGATGTTCATTTTCCTTATAATTTTCAATATGTAAATCATTTATATTTTTATTGATATTTTTAGGATTTTCCTTTTCTTGTATATATTTAATATTATCTATGATTTCTTCAAACCAGGGGAATTGTGATGGCACAACTCCTTTACGTAATTTGGGTATTTTAAATGGTGCAGACTAAAAAAACGTTTATAACATATTTATAACGTGACAATTATATAATTTTCATAATTGTTATTTAAGTAACTCTTACTTAATAACAATCAACTATATAATTAATAAATATTACTTTTATTCTTAATTATCAAACGGGCATCGTCAACTTAATGGAAAAATAACTGAGATAATTAACGTAGCTTATCACGCCAAGAACATTTCTTTTCTCATCATAAATTTCACGTTTCCACAAAATATCACTACTTAAAAAATGATGATGGCATACAGCTTGTTTTGAGTTGATACTTATATCTTTCCTTTTTATAGCTGCTTGCCATGTTTTTCTTACATTTTCATCTTTTGGAACATAAAAAAAATGAATCTTTTCAGGATTGGAAGTGTAACCCGATGTACAGCCAACTACAATACAGGGCTACGTTCCAAAACCTTACCCGGGTGACTATAACACTAGAAGTTGCTATAGTATATGTCACGTATGCTATAGTACTTCTAGTATTATAGTGCACTCGAGTAAAGTTTTGGAACGTACCCCAGCGTGGCATTGTTTAATTAAAATGAAATAAACTTGTTATTCAATTTTTCACTTTTTATTTCACAATTTCTGTTAAAAAGCTTTATCACTTCTAATCTAACGATGACTGTGCGCGTCAAGTTGTTCAAGTAAACACATGGTGACTGTTGCCCGCGCCGCGTAGCAGCTTGGCGTCATTAAGAAGACACACCGTAATGACAGCATAGGAAGTGTCAAAGGGCTGATATAAACTATAGAATTTTTGTATTAAGCAAATATTGAGAGCTTTCCATTTAGTAACATAAGTATAATCGTTTTGTCTTTGTTTACCATCGAATGTTAAGATAGAACAACGTTTGTGTCGACTTGTATCATTAAATGTAAATTTCCATTGTCGTCAGCTCTATGTGTCAAAAATAAATGATATTTTTAAATATGTGAATAATCTTTTCTTCGCCAGTGATATAAAACTCAGGAAAGAAGGCAATGATTGACGTGCAAACTGGCAATTGATACCTTTATTAAAAATCACAACGTTTCGACCATAGGATTTGGTTCTTTTCAAGTGTATCCGTCAATATAATAAACGTTATATAACGTTAACGTACAATTTAAACGTTATTCATGGTCTCCAACAAACTAAATTCCATTATAAAAAAGGGAAAAGACACACTTGATGTTGCAAAACAAACTGAATTGGTTTATAAATTTGATTGTTCTAATTGCAATGCATGCTACATTGGTCAAATCAAGCGACACTTGGGTACTCGCATAAAGGAACATTGTTATGACATCAAAAGTCATCGTGTGTCTCACGTCCATGAATTTGATTGGAAAAATCCGAAAATCTTTCACAAGGAAAACCATACAAAAAAGCGTGAGATCGCCGAAATGTTTTTCATTAAGAAAGCAGTTTGGCCATAAATTTACAGCGAGATACAGAAAATTTTTCAGCATTATATGACCGTCTCATCGACATTGTATAATCACCACGATAATGTAAAATTTCTTGTCACTCGTTACTTGAGCATTGTTGTACTTTAGCTGATTGTCCCCCTTACCTCTTATGTTTACTTTCATTTTTTAACCCTAATAATAACAGTCATACTTAATTACTCAGTCGGATTTTAGCGGTTATGAACAGTTGATGGGTATTTAATTGCTAGACGTTTTCTTAACATTTCATTTTTATTTTTATTTAATTATATATTATAATGTAATCCTTGAGTCACACTCTCAAATTGTAAGTAACAATTTCGATAATTTATATATACATTGTAACACACTTTTACTGTATTGTTTCCCTCTTTTATTATATTGACAGATACTCTTGAAAAGGACCAAATCCTATGGTCGAAACGTTGTGATTTTTAATAAAGGTATCAATTGCCAGTTTGCACGTCAATCATTGCCTTCTTTCTTAATATTTTTAAATTTTTTTCGTTTTTTATATAAAATTGACTGTTAAATTGTTTGTCGGGTTTACATGGGGCGTATTTCGCGTAATGCGTAAATAGTACAATTGGAGATCAGAATTTCTGTTATAATGTTAACTTTTTGTTCTACACTGATTTGCGATTGGTTCTCACAAATTACGTGTCTTGAAAAATACGCGCCATGTGAAACTCGACAAATAAAATGACGGAAATTCTGTTGAATTACTAGATTAATTACTAGACTACGCAAATTATGCATACGCAAGATACGTCACATGTGATGGCACCCTAATACAGCCATAGAAGAATTTTGCAATTTTGTAAAGCCAATTCAAATATCTTAATCGAAAGAAATGTCGGTTATTATATACTGGCCTAGTTTACATCGTGGACTTGATTCGCGTATCAAATAGTAAATAACTAGTACATTGACTCAGCTATTGGCTGATCAGCTCAAATATACTACTTGATACGCGTATCAAGTGCTCGATGTAAACTAAGCCACTATGTCTATGGTTATTACTATGGCTGCGTTCAGCAGCAGAGCAGATCAGTGAGCGATCAGTGATTATTGGTCCTTTCTATTAGATCCTGAAATTTAGACCAATCATGTTGACGCATTAAAAAGAATTATTCAACAGTTGTACAACAGTTGCGTCTGCTGAACGCGACCTATTATAGCGTTTTTCACTGGGTAGCACTGAGTGCGCACCGAAAACTCGTTAAGGTAGTTGTCTCGTAAAACTAGTTTCTATTCGAAGGTGTTTTTTATTTTTGAAATATGTAGAATATAGTATTTGAAATTCCCTGTAAAAATTTGAGATGTTTTGGCCGTTTAGTTTTTAAGATATAGCCATTGAAAAATTTAGTGACTTAACGTGTAATTCCCATAAGAGCCCGCGTCAATGTAACATTTTTTGTTTACAGCGACGAAGATTTCTATTAAAAAAATTATAAAAAATTATGTTTCGGTAGAATAACTAATAACGATTGTAAGATTGTAATCTCCGGAATCACAGCGGCACCGTTTTTGTGTTATTGTAACAATAATCTAAAAATTTTCTTGTTATCGTCAGTAACTGGAGAACATGGCGGGGAGAGACAGCGCGACTTGGCAATGCCGCACGATATACATATATATACGTATATACATACTCTATATAAGCAAGATACAGAGTATGTATACCACATATAGCAAAAATAAAAGCAAATATGCTAAATAATACATATATTCAATTCTTAAGAGAATTATACATAATATTTTGTAAATAGGGAGAATCAAAAATATCAAATAATATAATAACATAATGTAAATCGATAAATAATTTTTATTTATCACTCAACTATTAAATATAGTGTGACATACGATATATATAACAATAATATTGCAATAAAATGTTTATTACGGGAAATACTATAAATCTTCCGTTAGTATCGCGTTTTTGTAGGTTATCCATTATGTATAAAATAATTAGGCTAACTGATATCGAAATATGTATCAAGTGGCACTGCTGCGTTGCCAAATCATCGGTAACTTGAAAAATTATTAGTATTTGTATATACATGTGGACAGTCACTGCTAAAAGTTTTGGAGCTTGCGCATGAACGTGGTGTGAGAACATAGCGGTTCAACTACACAAAACTTTTGTCTTCGATTACAGCGAGACAACTACCTTAAGTTTAGACGGCACTGTCGAGTGCACTGAAAGTGTGAATTTCTTGCACTTCCAGCTAAACACGTCTGTTACTCTCAGTGCAGTTCTGTGCATATTTTATCGCTCTGAATATAAATTACATAATTAATTATGGAAGGATTTACTATTAATTTTAAGGTCAATGATGACATATTAAGCTTAACTCTCGATCCAAGTGAACAAGATTTATATGATAAATTAAAGAGTAAGTATATACATACATATATCCGATTTTGGTTTTTGAGGTTGTTCGAAAAAAATGTTGATGAGAATTTCATTTCACGAAAACAATCCAGAGTAAAGAACGTTTTAATTTCTTTTCTTTGTACAGTTTGAAAATATAACAATAATTTTATTTAGTTCATTCTGTATGTGACATTAAATGTACTAGAGTATAAACAATATTTCGAGTATCTGGAACGACCTATAGTGTTTTTTACGATTAATTTTTGTGTATTCTCTTGAATTCCAGCTTGTGAAATACATATCATTTCACAATGTACATAAAAGAAAATATTAAAGTTCAAATATTAATCGTGGATCTCGCGCAGCCATATTGCACTGAACTGGCACCGTCTCTCAGAGCTCGTGCCGAATTCTTGCACTAAAGTGCGAAAACTCAGCACTAGGCTTTCCAGTGAAACAGAACGCACCGTTTTAATGCGCACCGAAATCCCCAGTGAAACACATTGCCCAAGGCGAGTGCGCACTCGGTGCGCACCAGTTCTCCCAGTGAAAAACGCTATTACTTTAGGCTCCGGTCCGAAATGTATGTACTTATAAGGTAAAAGAGGTAGTAGTGGGACAAACTAAAAAACTGCAGTAGTAGAGGGACAGTTTGAAAAAATCTTACTTTTCCTTGCGAAAAATATTATAATGTAATGTAAAAAAAATATTCTTTAATACTATACTACCGTACGAGTGTAACAATCACTGTTAATATTTTATTTGCCTTGTTTTTATTATTTAAAAAAATTCATTTTTCATGCCTGTTGAAGGCTCTTTTAATAAACGCCTGAAACATACCCATTCGTCGCAATTACAAGACAACATTATATTTAAGAAAAAAAAAGTATACAATGGAAATTTTCTAAATAAAAGTTGCATAGTAATAAATATTAAATATTTAGATGCATTCAACGCTAAATTGTTGAAAAATAATTATTATTTTTTAAATAATTACATGTCCCAGTATACCTTCACATTTTGAAAATAGGATATAGTAATAGGACAAGAGAGCGACCCCTGTCCCACATAACCACTCTCTCTTGTTCAGAAGATGGTATAGTGAGACACGTGGCACGTTGATAAAGGTAAATAGTGTTTATCACTTTAAAATCAATTTTTTTAAATTATTGTGTATTGTAACTTACTTGTTATTTCGTATACTAAAAAGATTTATTTCAATAATTAGTATTTATTAAATAAGCAAAATGTTTTTTTAGTCAATATAAATTAATAAATCATAACCTTAAAATAAAAACATTACTTTACTACACATATTTGTATTTTAGAAAATAAAGTTTTATTTTGAAATGGCCAAGAAAAAAAAGGAATGTAAAAAACCTCAAAATGAAAATTCACAGCCTATAAAAAAGAAAATTAAATGTTCCAAAGTAAAAAAAAACACAGTGCAAAAAAAATATACCTTAGAAGACTTGACCAATGCCTTGAATGCTGTTGGTGAAGGAACAACTTTGAGAGATGCTGAGTCTATGTTTAATGTGCCTAGAAATACCCTCTTTAATAAACTTAAAAACAAGTCTTCTCTTGAAGAAAAAAGAAATAAATTTTGAGATTAAAAATACCAAACAGTCACTCAAATCAATAGAACAGAAAGAAAATTTATGTTTGTTAGAAGATCATTTAAAAAAATTGTCTGAAAATTTAAAAGAAGTGGAAAAGTTATTAATTGCACATGAGATGGACGCATTACAAAAACAATTACAAATGAAACAGGAACTAGTCGATTAAACATGATTTTTGTAATTGTGTAATTATTATTTTTATTTATCTATTCTTAAAATATTTGAAATCAAAATGTATATTATTATTTAATGTATGATAAATATTTAAAAAGTAATCAATAAATTATTTAACAAGGTTGGATCAATACATATAGTAACGTATTTTTATCTGTCCCACTACTACTGCACACCGTGTCCCATTACTACTTGCAACAACGTGTAATCTGTCCCCCTACTGCAGACAAGATGCATCTTTTAATTTTATTTTTTAATTTATTTATTTTAAGTACTTAAAATGACTTTTTTTTTTAATTTATAGAAAATTACTTTATTTATCGATTTTACAACATTTTCGATCATATTACTTTTATTTTACAGTGATAGTTCATGTCGTAACTTAGCTCCTATCAAAAGTTGTCCCACTACTACCTCTTTTACCTTAGGCTGCGTTCCGTTTCACGCATGATGCACACATTATCTATAATATACGTGACGTATACTATAGCAAATATGCGCAAATACGCGCATATGCGTGAAACGGAACGCACCCATAGTAGTCATGATTGGCTGATTGGCTGCTTTTATGACGCTCTCTCTATTCCGTACTTCTATTCCGCACCATGTGATTTCAGCCTTAATATCTCCTTAATCTTCTATTTCTTTTTACAAAATGTCTTACGAATGTTTTTGAAAGAAAAGGGGAGAAAAAAATGATGTTTCTTTAATTCAAAAAGATATACAATTTGGATACGGGACGTCGGTAAAACAGGACGTCTGTCAAGATCTTACGAACTCCACGCTAGTGGGGAGACGTCAACGCTCGGAGCCAAAGCGGCTCCACAAATGGCCGGTGACGCGAGGAGGCTGGACGTGGTGTCGCCGTTCGGAAACGATTCTATCATCTATTCGGCGACGAGATGATACGCGACGGACGTGATCTTTCCTCGATTGAGAATACGTGAAACTTGCAGTTAGAACAAATCCTCGCCATGATCACGTGGAATGCGTGGCTTGCTGTCGCTTGCCTCCTTTGCTGCGGCGTTTTTTCCTACAATGGTAGGTGGCATCCAGCATTCTTGCACCTTTTCTAAAATGGATGTCTTTCCTTTCAAACAGTCTTTTTTGTTCTCTTTTCTTAGTTTTCTCTTTCTTTTCTTTTTTTTTTATCATAGTTTCCTATTATTATAACTTAATGTATGCACAGTTAGTGTATGTTTGTTTTGTTTATATGTTGTATGTTTGTGTATGTATTATGTATGTTTATCATGTTTTATCTCTCTGTCTTTCCTTTTCTTTCTTTTTTCGGTGTTATCAATGTTTTATCTTTAAAGTCTTTAATTTGATGCTTTTATTTTCTCCATAAAATGTATTTTGCAATAAAATAAGTGTTATTTTATTATTGATGACTATTATCCTTCAGGCTCGCCTCTTCTTCTCTTTGCTACTCACAAGGACATCAGGGTGGCCAATATTTCTCGAAACAACAAGGTCAGCGTCATCATCAAGGACTTGTCCGAAGGTGCATCGCTGGACTTCTTCTATGAGCGTGAGCTGATTTGTTGGTCTGACAGTGGTCTGGAGATGATACAATGTATACGCTATAATGGCACGCACAGCGGCGAGAGGATGACGGTCGTAAACTCCAGTTTGATATCACCGGATGGTCTTGCTTGCGACTGGTTTACGGATAAACTGTATTGGACGGACGGTGAGAAGAATCGGATTGAAGTGACCAGCATCGATGGCCGTAACAGGAAAGTACTCTTCTGGACAGATATCTATCAGCCCCGCGCAATTGCCCTGGCGCCGATGGAAGGACTGCTCTTCTGGACCGATTGGGGCGATGTGCCTAAAATTGAACGTGCTTCAATGGACGGCAATCAGAGTACGCGCGAGGTTATCGTCTCTGACGACATATTCTGGCCAAACGGCTTGACAGTCGATTATAAAAATAAGCTCATCTATTGGGCGGATGGTAGACTGTGGTTTATCGCCGTGATGGATTATAAAGGCCAAAACAGACGGAAATTAATCACTCGCGATCTGGACTATCCATTTGCCATAACGTTTTTAGATAACCGGCTCTACTGGACCGACTGGAAAACCTGGTGTATTCATTCCTTTGATATGAACCAGTCACAATCGCGCCCGCGCGAATTATTTCATGGCGAATACATACCTGGTATTGTATATAGTGATAGTAACTTGTACAAATATTTATTTAAATTGTTGCGTTTGTCACTTAAGTTTATGCCTTAACGCGTATCCTAAATCCAGGAGAATTATAATACAAGCTTTATTTTTGGTAGATCACTAGATTATATGTATTTTTTTATATGATATAAATTTTTAAAAAATCTTGATATTGTTTTTATTTTAATACTGTTTCACGCGCGTATTAATTTTCTCTCTCTCTTTCACACATTTATAATATTTTTACGTGTACATTTAAGTATTATCTTTTGCTTTCAGGTGACATTGAAGTCTGGGATGTCAGTAGACAACCGGGCGGTGATAATCCTTGCAAGCGAAACAATGGCAATTGCTCTCATCTGTGCCTTCTGAGCTCGGTGGAGGTCGGACCTGGTTACAGCTGTGCCTGTCCCACAGGCGTCAAGCTGATCGATAAATACACATGCGCCAAGAGACCGGAGGAACTGCTGTTGATCGTCCAGCGAACCGAAATCTGTCGGATATCTTTGGATTCGCCCGATTACACAAACTTTGTGTTACCACTCACCGGTATTAAACATGCAATCGCGATTGACTTCGATCCAGTGGATGAATTGTTGTACTGGTCTGACGAACAAACAACTACTATCAGACGAGCCCCTCTCGACGGATCGAGTCAGCAGAATGTGATTTCCACAGAGGTGTGTAAATGGCGATTGTTTCTATCTTTTTAAATCTAATTTTTGCATTCTCGAAAACACACTAATAAAGCTATTACGGTTTGGTTTTTTATATTGCTCTATCCTGTATTTAACTATAACTTTCCATTTCTTGATTCTTGTAGGTGGCAAATCCAGATGGTATTGCGATAGACTGGATCGCCCGCAATCTCTATTGGACCGATACCGGGACCGATCGAATCGAAGTTGCACGATTAGATGGGAAATATCGGCGTGTGCTAGTGAATGAAGACCTGTTCGAACCGCGAGCAATCGCCGTTGCGCCTGAGCACGGTTGGATGTTCTGGACCGATTGGAGCGAGAAACGGCCGAAAATCGAGCGTAGCAATCTCGATGGTAGCGAGCGTATGTTACTAATCACCAAGGACATTGTCTGGCCAAATGGCATTGCTCTGGACTTCGAACGCAAGAAAATCTATTGGTGCGACGCGAAGACGGACAAAATCGAGGTATCCAACATGGATGGGACCGATCGACGTGAGGTTATCACCGACAATCTTCCGCATTTATTCGGTCTCAGCCTGTTGGGCGATTATCTATACTGGACCGACTGGCAACGCCGCAGCATCGATCGGGCGCATAAACTTACTGGTGACGATCGTGAAGTCATTGTCGACCAGGTACCCAATGTGATGGGAATCAAGGCTATACATCTCGGCCGAGTGAACACCAGCAATTCGCCGTGCGCTCGCGATAATGGTGGATGCAGTCATCTCTGTTTCAACAAGCCCAACAACAGGTACTTGAATTATGCGAAAATTTTTCGACGAAATTTGCCGAAAAATGTTACGATTAGATTAGAGACTTTTAATTAAAGACAAAAAATCATCTTTTTCGTCTGTATGTTGTTTACACTATATGGTATAAGCTAATATTTAAAAAAGAGTAACTTAACGAATGTATAAACTGAATTACAATTATACAAAAAAGTGTAATGTAAAATTGAAAATATTCAGGTATGTTTGCGCCTGCCAGATGGGATATGAATTGACCAAGGACAAGCGTACTTGCGTCGTACCAGATGCCTTCCTATTGTTCTCCAGAAGGGAAAATCTTGGCCGAATCAGTATCGAGAATGTCAACAATGATAATGTTATACCTGTCGCCGGTATCAAAGACGCTAGGTAAATATGACTGCAATGTTAAATTAAATTAGAATTAAATACATAAGACATATAAAATGTTTATTAACATTTTTCGCGAAATTCAGAGCAATGTGTGTACAAAGAAATGGATCCTTACTAGAAATTTTATACCTGATTTGGAACTCACTTTTCTTTTCAAAAAAGAATTTCTTGAAGCAGCTATGCTATTATATAATTTTGCTCTTTAATTTATGTTAATACTGTTTATCATCTAACAAGACAAGCTTTTAAATCATCTTTAACTATATTTTTTGATACATATATAATGTTTTTTTGCTCTTTCTAGCGCTATAGATTTTGACTTATCCGAAAACCGCATTTATTGGACGGATATTAAGTTAAAAGCTATCACACGTGTCTTCATAAATGGATCGGATATCGAAAAGATAGTCGATCTCGGCTTAGAGTCGCCGGAAGGTATTGCATTCGATTGGATTGCGCACAATCTATACTGGAGTGATACTACCACGCGTAGAATAGAGATGATGAGAATAGAAGGAGGCAGCAGGAAAATACTTTTGTGGCAAAATCTTATCGAGCCTAAGAATGTAGCTGTGGATCCTCAGAGAGGGTGAGTTTCGTGTCTCTTATTTTGTTATTACCTTAATTTTTCAGTTATTACCTCAATTTTAATACTTTATAATTTTGATAACTTATTAAGGCTCCTGTTCACTCATTGTAATCATCTTAATGATAAAAGCGAGAAAAAAGTCACAAAAATTCTTGCAACATAGATATTAAAATAAAAATATTTTTCAACAAAATAATATTTGTAATCGATAAAAAACTTGTAAAATGTACTAAAGATTTTTCTTTTGTGTGGATAATCAATAAATAACTTATGCCAAGTTGAATTGTGCCTAATCAAGGACAAAGACGAGCTATTTGACAGTTGGCGAATTGAAATAAATATTTTTTGTACATTAAATTTTATTAATTATTTTAAATATAAAAATATTGCACTAAAATAAAAAATTATGCTATACGTTGCAAAAATAATTTAACTTGTAGATGTTGTCAGAAAGCATACATACATACATTCGGTATATACATTTTGTGCCGATATATGGAATAAAATTCTTGTTTTCACTGTTTTAAATTAAGCCGCTACTCAATGCAGACTTGGCAATCGAATCGGCAGAAGCCTTAAGGCTAAAGTATGTGAATGTGTGTCATATATATACAGGCCCGGCATAATAAAGTGACCATCCTATATGTATTTAGAAATTTGCTAAAAATTATCATCAATCCATGGAATTCTGAAAACGAGTTCTGTGGACAGATGAGAGTAAGCTTTTTGTATGCGATTTGGATGCAGACGACGACTTCATGTGTGGTGGAAAACTTGAGGAACTTGAAGATCGAGGATGGTCACTTTATTATGCTGGACACTGTAACTTCACATTCATTTTATTAACCCTCCGTTAGTCGCAATATCCAATAGATATTCAGATTACATTTATTTATTTTAAGCTGTTCTTAAAATAATCTTCAGTTTTTAAAATTTTTTTAAATTCTTTTTACTAATCTTCAGTTTTTAAAGTTTTTTTAATTCTGTTTAATTTGTGTTTTATATTTTTTATGTATTTTAATACCTTGCCAATTGCTAAAAAAATTATTTTAAGAAGCAGAGGCAGATAATGTATATCGGTGAGATACATGACGACCATAATGAAAAATAGCGACTAACGGAGAATTAACTATCAAGGAAAAAAAAGGATAGTTTTCAGAAAATTTCGGAAAAAATGCGATTTTGAAGAGACCTTTTTTCAAGCAATCAGAAAATTTTGACAACAAAATGATGTATAAAGATAATTATATAAAAATATTTTTTGTCTAGAAATAGTTGATAATCAGTTAATACTAAGATTTGACTTCCGAGTTTTGGAACTGCGACAATTTATAATTTGATTTCGACGTTTTCGTGAACATTTCAGTTTACTTCACATCAGAGTACTCAATCTAGTATTCATATACACCGCGAAAGCCTTAAATATCAGCATGCTAATTTTATTTTATTTTATTTGACATCTGTTAAAGCTAAGGTTACATAGAACGTTATGATTTGTATGCTACGTATGCTTTGTACGCTATGTGCACTATGTTTGCTACACCAATCGGTGATGAAAAATACAATTTATACATGTCACCTATACACATCAATTTTACTGCTAAGTCTGTTTTTTTTAGCTGAACTGGCTGGTTGTAACAGTTCAGAATTATTTTTCTCCTTTCAATGTAGATAAAGATAACTCTGAACTTACAACTATAAACAACAGATCTCTTGATGTTAACAAATAGACGATGAGAAAGAGTCATGATAATGATTATGAAATTATATTGTTACTTTCATTGTGTAAGTAAACGTAAGTAAAAGAAAGTGAATACACAATATAAAGTTTAGTGAATTTCATCACTTGATAAAAGATTTATATGAAGAATATTTTCAAATGAAAACTGAATTTGTGCAAGCTGTGAGTACGTGATAGATATATGCGCATGTCTCTTCGCGGTTAAACAAATTTAGCCAGAAATTTTGAATGTTTATATTCTGCGACGTAGCATATGTAATTCTGTGTGTGGCCATTTACATTTTCAATACAGAGGAAGCTTTTTTCGCACGTATAATGAACATAGCATTCTGTGTGACCTCAGCTTTAAGATATATTAAGACAAATTTGCAAAGCGCACAAACATATGTATAAGGAAATTAATATTGGTCCATAAACACATGCATAAGGAAGTGGATCAATTATCTATTATATATTGTATATGTTTATACATCTATGCAGGTTTATCTGGAATCTCTGGATAAACTTGCAATTATATACTTTTGAAATGCAACTTCTATACTTTTGAATCGTTTATTTGTTGCAGACATCTGTACTGGGCCGAGTGGGGCAATACCGGCAGTGTCGAGAGGGCATTATTGGATGGCACACAGCGGCAAGTGATTGTTTCGCACATCGGTCGGGCGAACGGTCTGACAATAGACCATGTGGGGCGCAAATTATATTGGGCTGACATCTCCGCACCTGCAATTGATTGTTATGATCTACTAACGAAACGGAAGGATGTCATCGTTTCGCGTCACATAGTCTATCCGTTCAGCGTTACGCAGTATCGAGACTACATTTATTGGGCAGATTGGAATACCGGCGACATCGAGAGGGCGGACAAACTCACCGGAGCGAATCGTACCAAGATCCATACTAATCTGGCGTCAGTGACGGATCTGAAAGTATTTCACGCGTCGCGACAAGCTGGTTCGAACCCGTGCGCGATCGCAAACGGCAATTGTAGCCACCTCTGTATTGCTCTACCAAGTCCGAATGACGGTGCATCCGTTACTCATAAATGTGCATGTCCTACGCATTACAGTCTGGCGCGAGACAATCGGACCTGCATGGCGCCACGACATTTCATGATTTATAGTCTGCGCAATACAATCGCACGTTATCTGCCAGATCAGACAGATGACTATCCAGACGTGACGTTGCGCGTACAAGGTTTGAAGAATGTCCGTGCGATCGAGTTCGATCCAGTTACGCAACACGTCTATTGGATCGATGGTCGTGCGACAATCCGTCATGCTCTAGAGAACCGGACGCAGCATCAGCATAGCGGCACAGCTGTGGTCTCCATCGGAAACGGACATGCGTTTGATCTTGCACTGGACCCGCTTGGGAGATTGCTTTTCTGGACATGTTCGACGAATGATGCTCTCAATGTCACGCGACTGGACAATGGTTCGGCTCTTGGCGTTGTGGTGAAAGGTGACGGTGAGAAGCCACGTCACATAGCTATCCACTCGCAACAGCGATTGCTTTTCTGGACGGATGTGGGCAAGAAGCGGGTGATGCGCAGCAAGATGGACGGCAAAGAGCGTCATGTAATTGCTGGTGATTTGTTGGACCAGCCTACCGGCTTAACGGTAGACACCGTGACGTACGTCGTCTACTGGGCGTACAGCAGACACATTGAATGTTCCAACTTTGAGGGCGACAATCGTAAGATTCTGGCTTCCACCACGCAGGGCTCGGCACTGCACTTGGCCATCCTTTTCGATTATCTCTACTGGTACGATCGCGATGCGCAGGTGAATAACAATGTTTTTTTATTGCCGATTCTGTTTTGAATAATTAACCAAACATTAACTTCTAAGATTTGTATAATTTGTAAAATTCAAGATTACATTAGCATGAGAATTTTGCTTATCTTGCGTGAATCTTGATAGGTAATTGAACGAGTCAACAAGACGTTTGATGGGATTAGGCGAAGCACACATATGACGACGACAGGTCGCGTGTTTACGGATCTCATCGCGGTCAACATGCCTGAGGATTCGCTCATGGAGACACACGTGTGCAGCCCGTTTAACGACTATGGTGGCTGCTCGCACTTTTGCGTCGGCACTAACACTGTTACCGATGAGACAACGTTACCTCGTTGCTCATGCCCGAAGTCGTTGGTTCTGTCCGACGATGGTCGAACTTGTCGCGCGGCGCCTGTCTGTGGAAACGATCATTTCACGTGCGCTGCGCCGAATGCGGCTGTGAGTAAGGATTGCATACCAGCCACATGGAAGTGCGACGGTCAAACTGACTGTTCAGATGGCAGCGACGAACTAGGATGTCCCACGTGCTCCCGTGATCAATTTAGATGTCAAAATCACTGTATCGGTAAGTGAGATTCTTCTCTTGAATAATTACAAATATTAATACACGAATATCAGCGTGGTCCTTAAATGCGTGTAAAATTAAAGAGGTAATTCCTTAGATGATTTTATGAAAAAAGTTTACATACAGGGTGTTGGAAAAAAAGGGTCACATATTTTGATAGCAGGTAGCATTGATCAAAACAAGAAGAAAAGGTCTAATTAACATGGGTCCTCAGACTAATATCTTTAAAGATACAAGTTATTTTGTTATTTGAGCTCTTTGTCATTTTCTTATTAGTCGTGTCATCTTTAGAATGTAATGAACAAAGGAGTAGGAGAGAGTGGGGTACAATGGGAATATCTTTTTTCTAGGTGCCTTAAAAAATAAAAAATAAACAAAGAGAGATAAAGAAACAATTTTTATTTTAATATGTAATCATCTCCTCTAATGCTGAGTCAGCATTAAAATTTTTTGTTTTTTGTAAAAAAAGTTTTGTTATCATACATTTAGTTTCTTTACTTCAGTTTTTTTTATGGAAGATAAATGATTACATTTCATATTAAAATAAAAATTGTTTCTTTATCTCTCTTTGTTTATTTTTTATTTTTTAAGGCACCTAGAAAAAAGATATTCCCATTGTACCTCACTCTCTCCTACTCCTTTGTTCATTACATTCTAAAGATGACACGACTAATAAGAAAATGACAAAAAGCTCAAATAACAAAATAACTTGTATCTTTGAAGATATTAGTCTTAGGACCCATGTTAATTAGATCTTTTCTTCTTGTTTTGATCAATGTTACCTGCTATCAAAATATGTGACCCTTTTTTTTCAACACCCTGTATATTTTTTTACTTTGCAATATAGTAAGATACAGGATGTTCAAGATAAAATGTATAATATTTTTTGAAATCTCGAAGACGGTCCCAATTATTCTTTTGAAATATTCTTTTTATCTATTGTGCGTCAGTAATAAGCTAATTTTTAACGATTGAAAAATGCTGGTATTAATGGCACATAGACGATTATTAAGGTTGAAGTTTTGATAAAGTCGTTTGAAATGGTTTGTACATTATTCAACAAATACTAGAAGTTTTCAGTCATTAAAAGTTAACTTATTAGCTACTACTGATGCACAGTAAATAAAAGTACAATATAATCTTTTTTTCATAAAATTATCCAAGGAATTGGATACACCTCTTTGATTTTTACATACTTAAGGACTCGGTAAAATAATAAATGATTATATTATATTATTAGTGATTATAATTATATATTATTATTTTGTGTTCGTTTCTTTCAGAATTGTCTTGGGTATGTGACGGAACTCAGCAGTGCCCGGATGGCTCAGACGAGGCACAATGTTGCCAGACCGGGCAATTCCAGTGTGTAGGAAATGGTGTTTGCATCTCCGGAGCATTGCTATGCGATGGCTGGGACGACTGCGCCGATGGCAGTGACGAACTACCACCGGCTTGCCTCAGTCCACACAATTCGCATCGTCAGAACGTCGGACCCGGGGTCAACGAGTCCAGCAAGATAACCTACATCATTATCATTCTGGTAGTGTTATTCGTGATCGCAGCAAGTGTTCTAAGCTACTACTACTGTCGTAAAAGGTTATTATTTTATTAAGCTAATACAAATTCATTAAATAACCGAGAACGGAACTCTCTCATAACTTTGAAGTAATTTTTATTTAACAACAAACTATAGAGAATATGCCATATTCGATCCGTGCTAGGATCTTGGTTAGCTTTATTAATATTATTTGTAAATATTAAATACCTTCTCACAATTCGATAAGACTATACGCCGACTCTTTTGTCGGTTTTAAAACACAGCACCACGCTTGAGGAGCAAAATCCACATATTTTTAAACCGATTAATCGATTAAATTTTTTATGCTAATTATATTTAAAATTTCTGTAAAGAATTTATTGCGAAAAATATTACCTCAGCCAGGATTCGAATGGCTCCCGCTCCCGACTATCCGGGGCGGCTTAGCCAGATCGACTACTGAGCCATGTGTGTAATATTTATTGCAATAACCGATATATAATAATATAAACGTTTTTTTCAGGCGTAATATAAACAAATAATAAGTGAGAGTAGGACCGTAATTTTTATTTAAAGGATTTATTATTTTATAATATATATTTGTTTTATTTAAAAAAGCTTTTTAGTTACTTTTTTCTATTTAGTAATATTTAAGAGAAATATAAAAGATAATATATTTTTTCAATATAGGAGATAACATAAGAAAATGAATCTTTTGCAAGCACAAGTAAATATTGTGTCATTGTTATATTATTAGATTTACCGGAAACGAAGGTCTACCTGACATACTGCATGATTCGGCGGGAGATCCGCTATCGCCAAAACTCAGTTCAAACAATCGAATGGTGAAGCCGATGTTCGTTTCGCAAAAGAACAATAGGAAGGATGGAGGAGGAAATGGAGGCCTCAAAATCGGAATGGAAGGCATAAGAATGTCCATGTTGAACGGAAGCAGTCTTGGCTCTAGTTATGATCGCAGTCATATTACAGGTAATGTATCTTTAAGAAATTTAAAAAATTTCCAATTAGATTCAAATCAGTATACATTTTTAAGTCTCAATGCTTAGAGAATACAAACTCATAAAATAAATAAATTAGCTTTTTTAGAGAAATAATATTTGTACCTATTTGCTGTTTTCATTTTTATGGTATTTTTGTAACAGAACAAAATTTTTTTTAGGAAAACTTTTTGAAAAAGATCGTTAATATCGTCTAAAATTACTAATCACATTATTTAATAATTCTTGTTCTATGTTCTAATTCTTGTTCTATGTTCTAATTCTTGTTCTTGGTCTCGCAGGTGCGTCAAGTTCTACTAGGGGAAGTTCCGCGGGTGGATATCCTCAAGAGACTCTGAATCCGCCACCAAGTCCAGCGACAATCGTCAGCTCGACGCGTTGTTCGAGCAGCAATGCATCGCGTTACAAGCCATATCGACATTACAGGAGTATCAATCAACCGCCACCACCGACTCCGTGTAGCACTGACGTCTGCGATGAGTCGGATAGTAATTATCCAGCGCGCTATCGTTACGAAAGTGAACCATTCCCACCACCGCCCACTCCACGTTCCGTTTATCACAGCGACGCGGCAATTAGCTGCCCACCGTCCCCAAGTTCCAGGTCGTCCACATATTTTAGTCCCCTACCGCCACCACCGTCGCCAGTGCCTTGAGAAGAGTGATGGATAACGCTCTGGTATTTCTACTTCCACATTTATCTTATTTTTTTTATCGCTGATACTTAAATCTTATTAATTATGGTCTGACTAAATCGACCATTGTGCATAGAAGTTTCGATGAAAGCACTCAGACAGATAATAATTGAGATTTTAACGGTAGTTCTTGTGGAACGATATATAAAAATATGACAAAAATATATTAGCTTTTAAAGCAACAAGCTTTGTCATATAGCGAATTCAAATGGACACCTTAGTGCACTGGTGCATATTAAAACAATTGTATACTGATATATATAAAGGCGTATCGTTTATTATGTACAATAAACGATTGAATTCAGATAAGAATTATCATATTGTTTAGTAAAATGTGCATTAGAGCACTTTATTTATGTTTTATATCTATATATATTTTTTACAAATAGATTTACTAAGATTACTATTAATGCATGTATATAAAAACTAAGCTACACACACACACACACACACACCGCGCGCGCACACACACACAATTTGCTTTAATCTGCATCAGTGTATTAATTGAATTCGCTGTTTAATTATTCATTAGCATAATAACGAACAGTTTTGTTAGAAATATTGTAAGATAAGTGTGTTATCTCATACAAAGAATTAAGGTAAATTGTACAAGTAAAATGTGCCGGAGTATCTAAGGAAGTATTCCTCGTGTCACCCCTCGTTTCGGATTTTGCATTTTTCAACTTTTGATATGATTGGCAAAATTTAATAGTAATTTGTGAAAATTTTATATTATATGATACATTAGATTGAATTTATGACTACTTATCATTCATTAATCAACTTTCATTAATCAACTTTCATTAATCCATTACCTCCTTTTTGAGATAAAAACTTTATTACGGAATGAAAATAATTTTTTTATTAATATGACTTTTTTAAAATTTTTAATCTCAGAATGTAATGAGTTTCCCAAAGAAATAATTTTATATTTCAATAACATTATAATAATACATTAATCTAAGACTGTTGAAGACAGTCATAGTTTAATTTCAATTTATATTGTAATAATTATAATTATATCTGTTATTATATATATCATATATATATAGTTATATATGATAAGATCACATATAATTATATTATGTAATTATTATAATGGCCTTTAATGTGTTAAACTCAAAAGCAACGAGTGGCAAGACTTTTAAACTGAGAGGAATATTATTATTATTTGCATAAGATTTATATGTACATTAATAATCCATCTCTCTGTATACTGGAACGTTCACGTAGAGTAAGGGAGTTAAGGAAAAGACCAAGAATGTGTTAGAACATTGCTTTGTCCTTTAATTAAAGTGCATTGAGAGCTTTTGATCCCCGTCCAAAGTTTAGTAAGTGCTTATTATAACAATACTGAGCATATTTTTATTCATAAAACGACTAAACTTTCTTATTGGATTATTCTGGAAGAAAGACAACGTGAAAATAAAGTTGTATCTCTCGGCAGGTCCTATAACAGAGTTTAACGTAATAGCTATACCATTTGTGCCTGCTATACATTTTTATAGTTTGTAATGTACAGAGAAAGAATCATTCTACCGCAGCAACTTTTGTAAATATTTGGTTTAAGCGTAGTTTCTATGAAATTACGCTTGTACTACATTAAACTTACAAAAAAGTGTACATGACTATAACTTGTGAGAATAAGTATTAGAGGGATCTTCATCTTGAAAGCGTTATACCTATTTTTTTATCTGCAAGTACTTTATAGACGTGCATTTATCTGTATTAATTGTGATATCAAAGTATATCATATTATTATTAGCATCATCGTTAACAGCATGTGACATGTTATTCATAATTTAATCGATATGGCAGTTAACCAAAGGCTGCGTCTCACATATATTTTATTACTAAATTTACACTTGCCATTTCTTTACTCTAAAAAGGTGACGGTTTTATAAATCGTATTTGTAAATCTTCTGTCAGGCATAGGCGCGATAAAGAAAAAGAAACTGATATTTGCCTTCTTGCCATAAAATATTTTTACTGTGTTTCTTGTTAATATTTTATTCATTCATTCGATGGTTATCGTTATCCAGTCTTGAAATTTATGAGAGTTCGACATGTTATCTTCATACACTCATGTATTCGCACAAACACAGATTAGATATAGTGACATAAAGATTATGTGTTCGAAATCTTTTGAGCAATACATTTTACATATAACGTTTACATTGTAATTTGCGCGCCATATGATGTATATATCATATTAGTACAGAAACGACATATCGTTAACGCACATATCCGTTATAGAAGCGGATATGTGCGTTAAAGGCGAGCGAACGAGCAACGAATGCGAAATCAGATCTGTGGAAACTTTCTTTCGTGTTGTCTCGTGAACGAACATTGCCTCTTCTTCGCATTTTTTTATAGCTTCTTCCTTTTTATTGATCTCCCATCGTAGAATTCTTCCTTAAGAAAAACTGGGAAAACCCATTAGTAAAGAAACACGAGTATAAGAAAGTTCTGCTATTGATCCTATAAAATATGTGATCTTTTGAGCCTTCCATTTTGACTAGGAATTTTCTTCCTATTTTCGCAATCTTCATTCTTGCCTATCATTCATGGAGATAAAAATACCGATTTTCTAGGCTTCAATTTCTGAATCTCGCATTCGCTGCTCACTCATCTTGGTGCTTTAAGCGTAATCGCCGTATTTCGGAAAACTGTGCCATAAATTGTACGATAGTCCTGTATGATACGCGTAACCGTATCACAGATTGTACAAAATATGCAAGGATCGCAAGGACTTTTACCTCGCATTGCGATTTCGAAACGGCCTTTTGAGAGAAAAGAAAAAAAACGTACTAGTAAATTACTATTATTCTCATTTTACACGCGCGAAAGACTGAAAAACATTACTGCCTACATTATTTTTACATCCTCGCAGTTGACGCGCGCGTGCGTCTTCTTGCGTAGTCTATTGTAGCATATTTATACAATGAATAAACTTGTTTGTTAACGTAAATCTCCTCCTTTTCTTCTTTTTTCTTCTTCACTTCTCGATGTGATTGGTATGTGCAGAGCGAATATATTATACTTATAATGAGAACTTTAATAACAGACGCGCGCCAATAAATCTACCTAATACCGTTGCTTTGAAACGGTTGAGATGGAATTTTAGGAAGTATTTGGAGCGAATGATGATACAAAAATCTATTTCCACTTGAGAGAAGAGCCGCGACACTTGTTCGATGAACTCTCCCTCTCGTCCTGAACTGCCAACTCCTCGTCCAGCAGCAACTCGAAGTTGCCCAAAGCTTCCGGAGAAGGTGATTTGTTCCATTTCACGCTGATCGGGCCAACCGGAAATTCTCGGTTAGTTTATCTAAGATTTCTTTTACGAGAAATATCATACACTTACTCGGGCATACCATCCGGAGGCAGAACCACAGACATAATATTGTCGATTAATTTATATTTTAAGATCCTGTCGTTCACTGTCGTGGATGTGAGAGACGGCGAGGCGTTTACCTGGGAAAAAGCCAAAATTTATATGTTTTTGAAACTTGAATTGATTTACAGTCAGTTTCACAAGAGCACGGTTCCTCATTTCATCAATAGATAGTGCATAGATCTAAATTTTGGTTTTTCCGATTCTCTGAACATTTAGCAACAATGCTTTGAGGTCATATCGGTGTTGTTGTGTGGTAGAGTGAAATAAAAAGAACAATGAGTGCTGCGTATGCTAGCAATTTCGAAGCGATGTTTTTCAGTATTCATCCAAAAGGACGAAAATGTCCTTGCAGTTCCTGCTCGCTACATGCAAAAGACACAGACATTTATTAGGAAGTTGGTGAAATGCTATAATGACACGAAAAATGTCGACGACCTGCCAGGACGAGGCAGCCGACGAGAGAAATTAGAGGATTGAGCCGACGAGATCATAAAGATATTCGAGAAGAATCCTGGGTGTTCTTTAGGACAAGTCAGGAATCTTTAATCAAAAAAGGATATAGAAGTGAGCCTCAATACTATTAGACATCGATTATTTGAATTACGGCCAATCACAGCTGGCGATGCACAAAGCTAAAACCCTTTTTGAGTGAAAAACATCAATAAACGACTGCAATGAGCGAAGACTAATATTGACCGTGATTTTTCCAACGTTATTTTCACTGATGAATCCTCCTTTTGGGCTTGGATTCCAAGAAGACATGTGTGCCCTACTGAAAAAAATCACGTGACACGTGCAAAATCATGTAATGAATTGGAACAAAATATCACGTGATTTCTTAGACAGTACGTGATGCTACACAATTGTGTGATTTTCAAAAATCATATACCATCAGAAAATCATGCGATTTTTAGAAATTTCGTGCCACTAGAAAATCGCTTGCTGTAGACTTACTTTTTAAAATTTATTACAAATACCAAATGGACTTAAATCATATAATTTTTTAGAATAAAATTTATTTTCCATGCTGTTCTATTTATTATATATTATATTTCAATTTAAAACATTTTTAGCTACTTAAAAACATGCATTATTAAAATTTCTTAACATTTTTAATTATCACGGCCTTTTCTGATGGTATGTGATTTCTGAAAATCACGTACCTTTCAGGTGGTACGTAATTTCTGAAGATCACATATCGATTTGGAACCATCCGTCACATAACAAAGTTACGTGATTAAATTACGTGATTTTATTACGTAATTTTTTTCAGAGTGGTCAATTCGTGAAATTCCTGTTATACAGCGTACAATAAAGCACCCGGTGAAAGTGCATGCGTGGGGATGCCTCTAAACAGGAATTTGGAATTTTGTACCTATTTACGTATGCACAGAATGTCTCAATGCACAGAAAATGATATATCAGCGATGCTTATTGAAGTCTGCTCAAAGATGGTTTGGCTCAAATAACAGTTCATGGCTACTTCAAGAGGACAACGACCCAAAACAGTCGAAGTCGTGCGTATACGAAGTGGAAGTGTGAAAATAACATCACTACGATGGATTGGTCTTCCCGGTCGCCTGATGTCAATCCAATCGAAAACGTGTTGGCAGCCATGAAGGCCAAACTCAGGGGAAAATGTCTTCAATTTAAAGCAGCTGTCTCGACATTTACGGGAAATCTGAAAGTCTCTTTCTGAGACAATGGCTGAAAGTCTCATCGACAGCATGCCTCGACGCTACCAGGCTATAATCAATAACAATGAGGATTGGACAACATATTAAGTAAACGCATTGTAGTTTATTGAATGTACCAAAAGGCCAAAGTCAAATTTTTAACAATTTTCTTTTTTTTTAGACGAAACGACCCGTACGCTCTTATGGCCCTTACGGAAAAATACTATTAAACTACAGGATTATTGACGAAAAAACTATTAGTATTTAATATTAAACACTATTATTGTTTTACAATAGTTTTCATACAATAGTTTTCAATATTTTATAATATTTTTTTCGCCAATAATCCTGTAGTTCAATAGTATTTTTCCGTAAGGGGGAACTGACTGTAAATCGAGCGGCGAATTACGAAGGTCAAGAAACCAACGCACCTCGATCAGCCATGGTTTTAACTTATTGTCGATGATGATGTCATACCCGTAACACTCGAAACAATGCCGGTCATTTGCCATCACCGGTGCCACCGCTTTCAGCGAGTGCACGATACACCAAGAGATGTTGGCGAACAGCTTCTCTGTGACTGCCTTCCCGCGCGTGCTTTCCAGGTATAGACGCAGATTCTGCACGCTCAGTTTACCACCGTGCTTGCTGTTATATTCGTCCTAAAATTTCCGTAATTCTCAGAGATGAAGAATATTCACGTTATGTTATTAGAAGTTAGAATTGTGAAAGACCAGGTACATTCAGACATCAAATTGTGTGACTCGATCAAGTATATGTATAATACGAAAAAGTCTAAAATTCCACAATATTAAAAAAATTTTTCTATCGAGAATTATTATGTAAATTTCGATCTAAAAGATTTAAAAAATAGCTTTAAAATGACTTCCAAACAAATCTATCCGGATAAAAAATTGTTTGCTAAGCATTAGTTTAGAACTGATTAATTTAATTTTAATTTAATTTTTTAAATACTAATTAAGTTAAATTCAAAATTAATAACTCATAAATTAACATAAGTTTACGTTAAAAATTATTTAAATAAAAACTAACTCGATTAAAGTTAAGCGAAAAAATTAACTTATTAAATTAACTTATTAAATTGAAAGTTAATTGTATAAAATTATGTATTTTTTACATATATAATTAATCTTTTAATTGTACTTTTTAAATTTAATATAATAAAATGTAATATAATAAAAAATAGTCTTTTATAAGAGAGATACTATTTTTCTTTATATAATAATACACATTATTTAAAAATATACTACAGTTCTAATAGAGATACTATAGAGTGTTTAAAAACAAAACATTTAATTGAAAATAATTAATTAACAATCAAAGACAAAATACTTCTGTGCAGATAGAGTGATTCAAACTAAACAAGAAAATTCTGTACCATTTTACGAATTATATATTTATAATTAATATTTATTAAGGAATTAATTAAATGATGTTAATATGCTGGAGAACAGCGGTGAACAAACTTTGTAGACAAATTTCATTTTCTACACAAAATGGCTCGAATTTGTTGTAATGCAGGCAATATAACATTTGAAATGCGATCAATTTATTTTTTAATAAAAATAGGCTTGTGTTTTTCATGTTTAATCATTTTTTAAATAAAAACATTAATTTTACAACTAAAATTTTTTTTGAATTTTCGCAACTACATGTCTAGTCGTAGAAAAATATAACGAAAAATGATCTTAAATCGGTTTTAGTGTAACATCAATTTTCAACATTGTTTATAATAATTTAGCAATAAATAATAACATAATTTAGCATAATTTATAACAATAAAATTTAAAACACTACAAATTTAAAATACTACAATATTGGGCAGATTAAACAGTTAAGAAAACCTATCGTTTTTTTTTAACTTTTATTTCTGTAGATGGGGGGAGAGCGAGTATGAAATTGTTCACATTAAATTAAAGGAATGTGCATCAACAATGGAAGTTAGGAAAAAGTCAAGAGATCATTTAGTATTTAGATAAAGGAATGTTTGCGAAAGAAGACGAATTTTGTTTCATTCATTGAATTAAAAAATTCAATTATGCATAAAAAATTTAAAATAAGGGGAACAATTTTTTAAACAGGGATAACAATCTTTGAGCCCCCCTTAAGCTCTGAAAAAAAGAGATTTTTTTATTAACTTTTTCAAATAACTGATGCGTTTTGCAATGAAGGTGGGATTTGGGTGTTTTGTATAAAATAGGGATGAAATTTCAAGCGCTCTTCTTGAGGAACCTATTACCGATAGAGGGATGCGGCCACTGAGTTTTTTAGAGAATTTTGCGCTCTTTCACTTTAGTCCTGTGCCTTTTCCTCATATCTGACTGTTTGGACAGTATTTGAGAAGAAAGACGGCGCGGTGCGTTTTCGGGGCCAATTTTGCGTTGTTTTTATTATTTTTTGTTACTACAGCTGACCCAAACATCCCACAAATTTAGTTTGTTATTCGGGAACTCATCCCCCATCAATTAAGCCCATTAAAAAATAAATTAATCGCATTTAATTAAACCCAAAAATTTATCCTCCTTCACTGGACTATCAGTGATATGTTAGCAATAGCAAGTAGTAGCAATATAATAAAAATTTCACAACTCCAATGTCATGAATCGTTTGCCTTTGCAGAAAATCATCAACAGGTTCGAGTCATTTTGAATGAATTGTTTATTTGCAGATATCACCTGCTACATCATACGCATGCAACAAACTTGTCGCACGACAAATGAAATATTAAACTAGAATATAATCCGCCTTAATCCAGTTAGGATCTTGGTATAGGCCTATTAATTTCTTTACAGGTATTTCAAATGTGAGACTTATTAACATCGAAAATTAAATCGATTAATCGATTTAAAATATGTGGATTTCACTCAAACAAAATGTGGCTGTGTTTTAAGAACAACAAACCAAGCCGGCGCGTCTATTAATTGAGAAAAGTGTATAACATTCACATAATATTAATAGGCTATACCAAGATCCTAGCTGAACTGAATAAGGCGGATTATATTTTAATTTGATATTTGATACAATAAGCAGTCCAAATATTAAGTATTATTATTTAAATAAAATGTTAGCTTTAATATATATTTTTTTAACGCATTGTGACCATGACCATTTTCACACGACTCTAGAATTTGATGAATTCTTTTTACTTGTATAAAAAAAGTTAATAATTTGATAAGTGTACATACACCATGCTTTTGCACGGAAACATTCGTCAGATGCACATACATGTTATCGAGCTCTTGAACGCTGGTGTCGTATTTGACGGTGCAGAAACGGCAGAATCCTAATTTAAAGAGATACGTTTTGAGCGGTCGAAATGACGTGATGAGGACGTATAATCGGAGATCGAATTTCTTGCTGCCGATCAGCAGCGGATTGTCGATATATCTGCCGTGATAGAAATGGTTCAGAAGAAAAGAAAAACCGATATAGAGCTTTGATTATCGTTAATCACCTTTACGAGAATTTCATTAAGGATATCCACGATCAAAATATCTTTGATTGCAATCATATTACCTGGATATGACATACGACTCTTTTGTCAAGTTCGGATTGAATGGTGTTTTTGCTTCGCGTGACCACTTCTTCAGCTTGCTCAGTTTGTTGATGAGAAATATCCCGGCGCCCTGCGACTTGCCGCACGGCTTCATGATCCAGGTACTCTGCGGGGACTTACGATATTCTTCCACAAACATATTGTAATCTATAGTGTAAGGCCAAGTAATTCGAAAACAAATCACAGATAATTCGAGACATTGCAAATGAAACATTTACTTAAAATTACAATGAAACACCAGAAATATTAGATCAGTGCAAAAGTTCGTGCCCGACAACTGCTTGATTTTTATTTACAAATCGGGCACGAATTTTTGCACTGATCCAATAGAATGCTGATTTGTAAATATGATCGGCACCACGAGATTCAAACCGAAAATTGCGGAATTCGGTGAACATTTTTCAAAATGACAAGTCTTTTTTGAGAAAAACTATTTTTCAGTATCTATAGTAAGTAAACTGCCTGCAGTACAATAACAAATTGGCAGTAGATTTGCTTAGATATCGCAACATATCTGGTAACATCTGTATCCACATTACTCCACTTCGTGGTTTTTTTAATTACATTTTTACTGACATTCTATCGACAAAATTTGCAACAGGGACTTTTAAAATCTGTTCTCAACAAATTTGTGTATTTTTTCGAATTTTTTTAAATGAAACAATCGCTGTATTAGGTTTTGTCAAGAAAAAAATCACGTTTTCCAAACAGACAATCTAATTTCTAAGAGTCTAGAAAGTATGACCTCACCTGCAGGTAAGATGAAAGTGACGGGTATGAAGTCGAGGTACAGATACTTGCCCGGACCCTCCGCGCGCTCTGCCAAAGGATTTCCCTCTCTCTCCAAATCTTTTCGATATCGTTTGATATTCTTCACTAGGAGATCCTTACGCGTGAGCTCATAATGATTTGGAAAGTGATTGATGATTCTAACATAAACAAATTTTACTTTTTTTCAAAATGTATATCAATTGAATATTCATATATCTCTAAAAAGTGGATATGTAAAACTTTCCATAATTTCATAATCTATCATCTCCATTTTTTCAATACATATTAATTTCTTATTATAAATATTATATAAAAATATATCTTCTTCATATAATAAAAATATCTTCTTAAAAAAGATTGTATTAGATTTCAAATTGTTATAACAACCTCGATTTTAAAAAATACATATTTAAAATACTTCTAACAGAAGTAAATTTTTAAATTAAGATTATAAAAAAAATTCATCATTTAAATTTTATTATTAATAATATGATCAATATCTTCGATTAAAACATCTTACTGATTGTCATCCATCCTGTATCCAGTTTCAACGCTGAAGATACTTCTGCAGGATTGCGTAACAGCCCTGAAATAAATAAAATGCTACAATAAATTCCATAATAAATCTACAGATCTAGTATGGCAATTTGTGATTATACCAATAAAAGTTCCAATCATCTTCCGGACCAACTTGTATCCAACCGCGCTTCTCAAAGTTATGCACGATCACAGACTTGTCCACGTCTGTACAAAATGTGATCCTCGTCCGATCCATTCCGACCGATGGTACTCTGTAAATATGTGATCAATTTTCTAATCGTTGCAAGAATCAACCAGCAATAATATTTTGATGTTGCTCCAAACTAACTAAGAGACTGCTCGAGTAATTATTTTATTATTAAGCTAGTGATTAAAAAAGTTATTGTATTTATATGCAAATTGAGGCGCTACACTCTTATACTTATAAAATGCAACTGTTAGTTTAAAGAATGTCATATGTAAAGATTTTACGTAACCCTTATTCTATATTTTTACTTCTAAATTGTCTTAAAATAAAATATTAGTAATAATAACAACTGAAATAATAGTCTTAAGATAATTATGTCGATAAGGTAATATCCTGATAAACACTAATTAACATTTATATCAATATTATAATTTTCTACCCAATAAGTATAATATAATACACATTGCATACACACATTTACATTGTTGAATAGGAAAGTATAATTATTCTACAATTATTATTATGATTATTGATATAATACCATTAGTTGGTTATAATGGGGATAATAAATAAAGATAAATTGTAAGATATGTCAATGAGATGAGAGAAGAAAAATCCTTATTTTTTTCATTTATCATTTTCTTCGGAAAAGAAATAAATTTTGCATTGAAATAAAGCTATAAAGAATTTGACAGAATTTTAAAAAGCGAGATAGATAGATTTCTTCAGTATCATGTCGATACCGTGAGGGAATAAACTTCGAATGCTAGGAAAATTAGAGAATTCATCAAATTTCTGAAGAAGAGACAAATAAATTTTCTACCAATCAGTTACAGGGAATACGCGAATAAAATAAACTCGAATTATTTCAATATTCCCGAGAATGCAAATACAAAATAGTTTCGGAATGAACTTTTAATCGAACAATATTTTTTAATTGTCACGAATTTCATTTACCTGCCATAAACAGCGCAGGAGTTTGAGTTCGCAGCTCGTTTGCTTTCCGCCACTGCGTTCGACGCCATGTTTTCGACATACTATTACGAATCGCGTAGTTTGATCGATACAGTTGTTAATCGATATACCTCAATTAGTAAGCTAATAATTTTAACAAAGAAAGAAGGAGAAAAAGGACACTTTGTATAAGCAATAAGTGGATTCATACTTACAATATTAGGATAAGAGTTTGCTGTGATTGTTACTTAGATTCATATTTACAATCAGGAGTTTATTATGTAAAAATAATATATTGTATATTTTTTGTTACATTTATATACAAAAGGTCATTGAGTTCCCATAAGTTGTTTCTCAAACTTTTCTGATCGCGGTCCATTTGGACAAAGTACATATAACTCACTACTTCCTTCTATAAATCACATGTAAAGATATATCATATTTTACCAGAAGTGATATAAATGTCGCATTGAAGTGTAGATATGGACTTTGCATTATTGTCAACCCTGAACTAATTCCAACTAAAAAATTGAGTCGAATAAAACTTGCAAATTGAGATGTACTGTGAATAATATCAAGAAATAGTATGTGATACAATTATAAATACAGAATTATTCAAAAAATTAAGCGGTAACAAATAAAAAGAAACAAAATATACTATAATTAGAACAAGTATTTATTAAGAAATAATTAAGTATTTATTAAGAAATAATTTCTATCTTAAAGAATCTTTTACAAGTAGTACTCAAACTTTGAAAATGCAACTGTTAGTTTAAAAAATGTAATGATTTTACGTAACCCTTATTCTATATTTTTAATCATATCTGTATTATATTTAATTTTAGGATTAAAAATCTAATATTTGTAATTATCGAACAATAATATATTAAAATATTAAGTTGTATATATTGAGTCCATAAGGTTCATATACGGATTTTTAACAAAATTACAATGTATCAATAATTAAATTTTAATTAATTATTAATTATATGATTAATTAAATTAATTTTTAATAATTGCATTAAAATATCAACTAGACAAAAATCCACACAAAATGAATTAATCCAATAATTGTCGCTTTACACATTTTGATTTGAAGAAATTTATAGTAAAAAGTAAAGTACTTATAAAAGATTCAAATATATTTGATTCAAGTTTTAGTGAAATATATTCAAATTCTTACTTGAAAGTAATTTTCTTTTTGTTTTACTCATAAAGGGTTTGAACTCAGGTTTTTTCGTCCAGGTTCCAGTCTACTTTTGAATAGACTTTTATTTCTCGAATCATAAAGAATTCAAAACTATGCAAAACAATAAATTTTAACTTATTTATAAGATACTCAATCCCGTTATAATCATTAAAAGAGTTGAAAAATAACATACTTCTGTCTTCTAGTGTTAACAAAGTCCTGTAGAGATGATATAAAAATCTCTTTCAATTGATTTTAACAATTATGGTTGTTCAAGAAATTAAACAATTATAAGAATATTAACAATTATGTTTTATTGACTATAAATCCTTAAATACTTAAATATTTACATACTAGACCCTAAACCAACCAGGCAATCCAGGTGCTTTGCTAGTTTTTATGAAGTCTTGCATATCCTTTTTAATCTCTTCCATAGAATTTTTGTCAAGTTCATTTTTTTGAACATTTTTCAACAAGTCAGGAAACACAAACGATTGATCCTTTGGCTACAAAGAATAAACATGATTAATTCTAATAAATTTTCAAGTCTTTTTTTGTAGAGAGAACAGTTGCAATCCAACCAGTATGACATAGGCCACTTTCTTGTCGTCTTCTTTAATAATGGAATGATCCAATCGATGCCTCTTAAATCTACCCATAGCTATTCTTGTCCTCACGTCAACTACGTCGACATTGTAAATCTTCTCTAGATAATTCTTTACATCATGTTTAGTCATCTGCATAGAACAATGAAACTGTACAACATTCGGAAGCTGCTTCTTCACAGGTGCAATTAGTTTCATCCAGAAATTAGGTAAAAAAACCCTCAATTGTGGATTGCCTCTTTGATATGTGGGATAACTAAAAGTATCAGTTTAAAAATAAAGTGTCAATTTAAAATTATATAACCAAAAATCGAATAATTTATACATAAAGTATGATTAGAGAATTAAATTAAGGTTAAGATAGACGTTTGATCGTTTCTAAAGCTTATAATTCGACTAATTATTTGTAATTTATTTAATTATTATCATGTTAAATGATGTTGAGACTTACAACCGTGTTGACATCGTACAATGAAATAATAAAACGGTCTTTAAATGGGTAGCTTAGAACAATCGTAACCTCTTAATTGTAACCTCAAACTTTGTATCGCTATTTACAGGAATTTTTGTTATCGACAGAATTAAGTTGTCACTGCAGTCACAACGAATTCCAAAATTTAATATGTTTATTATGCCAGAATTTGCTTTGACGATACCAAGATAAAAAGAAATAGCATTGAAAAAGACACATGAATCTGTTGGATTTAATTTTAGACTAAAGGTTATCAAGAAACACAGCAGTGTTTTGAACCAAGGCTGCGTTCGCTTTGGGCGCTGTAAGCATTCACACTTAAAAGCGCTATTTTCAATCGTTCCGTTTGGCTTCTAAGCGCTCATGTTGAGCGTTTTGGAATCGTTAGCAGATATAAGCGTTTAAAAATGGAGGATAAAAAAATATTAATTGCAACACTATTCGCTCAAAAATCAAAATCCCTTAGTAAAAATATGTAAAGAAATGAACTTACCACTTTCAATTCGTATTGCCTCATCAGGAAACACATATATCCCATATGTTTCTCCTGTCTCCCCATCTGTTATGTGGGAAAGGCAGGTAAAGCGAAGCTCGACCATGCACTCGCCGTTCTTTATAGCCTCCTTAAAAACTCCATACCCAACCAGGCGAGATGCATGCGGCGACCAGGCCACAAATGACCATCTGCAACTCATCAGAGTCGAACGGCATACTAATATGACGCGTCTGGATCACTCTACCCAAGGAGAACAGAAAAGTCAAAATAATATCAATATGACGTCATATTGACCGAATTTATGTCATTTTTTTGTTTTAATAAAAATCTCGATCTCAAATGACTTAAAAATGACTTAATGACTTTTTCTTTATTGTGCCTTTTTTGATTTTTGAAAATGTGATATTTTTTCGACATAAAAAAGTATGATATAAGAATATTCAGAAAAATGTGTATATGACCATTCAGATATAAGAGTTAACTTATTGAGAAAGAAACCTTGCAAAAAGTGTCATTCTGATTTTAATGAAATTTTATATACAGATATAGATTACGTAAATAGAATTTAGAAATAAATATTTAATTTTAATATTAAATTTGTGCCCTGTGCACAGCATTTAGCTAATTTTCTACAAAGCTCAACGCACTACCATCCGTGTTTAGCTCGTATATGCCGATTATTTAGATTTGTGACTTTGATCTTACGAGCTTTACTCTAAATTTGTTTGAATAAATATTTAGTTAGAATCAAAATAAACAATTTTAAAAACTATCGTTTAATTGTATCGCGATGTTTGCGATGTTAATGTAGAGCGACCTTTATGTTAAGAGTGCAACATGAGCATTCATGATCATGCATCTTATTTGCAAAACACAGTTAACAGAGCAGTGAGCAGCATTTGCAGTGTGTAAAATAACACTAATTAACGAACGCTAAAACAGCCTTCAGACCGGACTCTCACTGTAGACAGGACCTTAAGCTAGCAAGTATAGCGCAGTATGGAAAGGGAAAGCGGTCTGCTTCTTGCGCAGTCAGTCAAAATCAGCGAGCAAGATAGAACAACGATAAAAACAAGAATAGCTTTTTTCATAAAATTTTTTTGGAATTTCGGTATATGTGTAAAGTCAATTGCTGTGGTTTTAGTGTCTGTAAAAATGTAGGATTAAGAATTTTGTGTTTATAGTCGAAACAAAGCGAGACCTGCACATGCACGTTCGGTTTCATATTCCGCGGCGTGCTACGTGCTCTACATCATACGTGACGTATACTATAGACAAATGCGCGCATATGCGTGAAACGGAACGCACCCCATGGTATCACTGCTATGCCGTCATAATCGGAAAAGACGTGTCGTGTACAGCAGAGTTTCGTGTGTTTTCGGTAATTCTGAAAGATTATTTGCATCGTAACATTAATTGTGGAAAATTCCGTGAAGTATCAGTGTTCGACTTTTCTAGACTAGTACAAGTGAGCAACATTGAAGACGTTAAAGTGTGAGGTTAAAACAAAATGTCGAAAGAATTTCAGACTAAAGAGGTAAGAATTTCTAATCTGAATTTCTAATCTTGATAGAAATTTGCTTCGGGATGTATCAAGTAAACTTGATATAATGCTAATGAATCAACGTCGCATCTTAAATGAAATATTTCCAAATGAAGCTATTGTAGAGAGACCGGAAAATTGTCCTCCCCTTCCATTACGAGATGAGCAGTCATTTGAAGAATTTAATGAATTTTTAAAGAATAAAATTGCATTTTCTCAATTTGTAAGTGCAGATGACTTTTTTGGATATTTATTTATCTTCTACAATAAACTTTTCATATATATTTGCATTCATTTATTTATGTTTTGAAGGTCAGTTATCTTAGCGGACATATTCTTGATGATTCTGATCAGTGGAATGCTGCTAGTTGTCTCATGTTTACTATATTGCACAATGAGCTTGCAAGACAAGTTAGTTGGAAAGGAACTGGAGGAGTGAAAATCTCTTTTTATGGAACAAGGCTTAAAGAGACTTTGTTTTGTAAGTATATCTTTAGTGTTTATAGTATTTTTCCTTATTTTTTAAGATATTCAGATCTCTGATCATTAATAAAATATGCCGAACATTTTCTTCTCGCGAATCATATATTAATACATAATTATAAATCTTGATCAAATATTATATTTTCGTTGAAAAATGTAATAATATAATATTCAATTATTTTAATGAAATATTATATTTAATAAATATTTACAATTGATACATACCTCTTTATTTAAAAAAGCAAAGAAAATAATAATTATATTTTATTTTTATACATTTTACTTATTAACATAACTTATCAAACATGAGTAGTAGATGCAGAAAGGTAATTTAAAGCCAAAAGATTATATTTTTTACATTTTTTTCCATTTAGGTGCCATAATGGATCGTTTCAAAAATCAATCGTTAAAGAATGCTGAAAACTCCATAAAACGCTGGCTGAATACTTCTGGTCAACGTAAATAGACCAAATTAATACATATCTTTATTATTTTATTTAAATATCTTTAATATTTTGTTTAAATATCTTTCATATTTTGCTTATTTTTGGTTTTCTGGTTTTTTTAATATTACACAGTTTTCATTTACAATTGCACATTTTATTTTGAATTTTTTGTTTTCATTATCTCTCTCTCGTATAGATGTTTTTATGTATATATATATAAATGATATATGATTATATAGTTTTTATTTTATTTCAAAGGTTTTTTATTTAATATAACTTTGTTTATTCCAACAAAAGTGAAATTTTATTTTTGTTTATTCCACAATTAAAGTGAAATTTTTTAGTTTAATATTAAAAAATCAGAATACATATTATTAATTTTGTATAAGTGAAAGAAAAATATGATTGTTTTGATTTGTGTTTGAGAGAGAGCTACTTTTTTATTTATAAGTTAGATTACTGTGCAATAAGACTATGTTAAGTGACCTCTGTATTATCTGTGATCTGTATACTTACACGCATAATGGGGATTTATTATTGAATAAATAATGTATAAAACATATATTAAATAAATGCATAATAAACAATTAAATATAAACAATTAATATTGATTACTCTTTTAACATTTTATTACTAATTCTGAATGGTGAAAAGAACGTCAAAATTATGTCATTATGATATCAATATGACGTCATAAAAATATCAAAAATTTATGCAGTTTGACGTCATTTTGACAAACTAAAATTTGATTATATTTTGATATCATTTTAATATCATTTTGACTTTTCTGTTCTCCTCGGATACAACCAAGGAAAAAATATCAGGCTACTTGCTACTTAAGCAAAGCAAGCGGATCCCTATGGGGATCGTCTGAGAAAAGGATCACAAACATTAAAACACGCTCCAGAGCTGACGAAATTCATACGGTTACTCTTCTTATATCTTGTTAATTTCCATGACAAAAATTATATAACATGTAATAATAACATGTAATAATATTTACTACCTTCCGAAACGGGAGGAGGACAGCAATCCAGAAGAGAAAAATAAAAAAAAAACATTTTCTTCTAAGGGAAGGAAACGCAGCTACCAAAAGCAATCGTAGTTAGCAGTAATAACGCTAAGCGCACCTTCATACATATATGCGTACTTATAAAAGGAAAGTGAAAATAAAAAAATATAATAATAATTTAATTTAATAAAAGCAACAAGTACAAAACATATAATACGCATATATATATATATATAAACATATATATACGTATATATCATCATACGCGTTCAGGCATGCGTCAACTATGTACATACAAGATGGACGAAAGAATTAGGAAGGGGTTTTGGTGGTCGCCTTTTTCTTTCCTCTTTTTTCAAACAAAAGAAAGATGTATATCCAAGAAACAAAGATATGCAACTTGTGAAAATCCAGCGGCGATAAGCTATCTATTAGCGAAGGAAAGAAACCCGTTCTCAAAAATATTAATTTACGCAAATGTTGTGTTCCTACATCCTAACATTTGTCTAAAGCGGGGGGATGTTACGTCCAAGACTCCACGATTCTTTTCCTTCGCGAGTACACAGCTGCATTTTATAAACAAAGAAATTCTTTTTAAGTTAAACAATTGTCAAAGTTGACGAGCTGAACCTGGCGCCCAGACGAGGGACTACCCTAAGCGTTGTCACTTAAAATGGAATAAAAATAAAAGCGAGCTGGGACCCAATAAAATCAGATCACGAGATGCTTGATACTATGCTGAAGATTTATTACTAAAAGACTCCAAACGGGTAAATGCAGGTGGACAAATTAAACAAATGAAGCTTCGTATCAAGTGGAAACAGTCATCCCCTTTCAAAAAGAGTAGTATAAACAAACAGATCTGAACGAACTTATCTAAAATATGGGACCAAGAGGGACCAGATCGCGAGACGCTTGATACCACGCCGAGAGATTTATTACTGGGAAGATTCCAAACAGGGAAAGACAGATGGGTAAATTAAACAAATGAAGCCTAGTATCAAGTGGAAAAAGTCATCCCTTTTCAAATGGCAATATTAATTCTGGACGAACAGTTTATTCTAAAGCGTGAGATCCAAAATTATGGGCAGAGATCTTGACTGTCGCCAGTCTCTAAAAAATAATAACCCGCTAAACCTCAAACAATCTCGATTCGGTCACTTGAAAATAATAAACTTGCCTTTTGAGAAGAATGACAAACTTTCACCTCAAGAACAGGGGGAATGAAGTTTTATTGCCAAGCTCGCCAACAGCCAACCAAAACCAAAAGCTTAGAACATATATAAATGGAAGTAGAATAGCAGACTAAAATGTGTCCGGAGGAAGTAAGAAAGAAAATCATAGTTGCCTCTCTCTTGTGAGTAACTGCTCGAAAATGCGCATGCGCGCCAATTTGACGCATACAAGCATCGTATCTGTAGATGTAGATATATGTAGATACTTTTGCAAGTCAATCCCATCTTTTGTTTAAATTTTGACAGCACTGCATTCGCGAAAGAGTACGTTTCACAACTTTGGAACCCAACTAAAGAATAAATATTTTAACATATGACTATAACCTAAGACTATAACCTATTTTCAATGGATAAAACCGGCCAAGCAAACGTAAGCCACACATGCGCACTGTTGAGCAGTTACTCACAAGAGAGAGGCAACTATGATTTTTTTTCTCACTTCCTCCGGACATATATTTCTTTCGAGAACAATAGGCATTCTCCTTCCATTTATATATGTTTTAAGACCAAAAGGCAATAATTTTATGGTTAATCCACCAACCAACTCATAATTCATAAACTAAGAACGAAGTCGCGATTGGAAACAATAGGTTTGTTCTTTTCAGCTGCACTAGTTCTGCACTAGTTCTGAACTAGAACTGACGAGTACAGTAAAAATTTCATAGGTGCAGAAATGTAGATAGAAACGAAAAGAACGCTACAGTGCAGAAATCAACATGACGCGACACATGATTCCGGATTTTTTTTCATCAATATTATTTCTTTCATTGTTTGTATTTCTTTGTACATTTTGTTATATATCTTGGTGTAATTTAATAAATACTAATTGATCATCGACAGTACATTGCACTGTATTGCAACTAAAATCAATATCTTGATATTTTAATTTAAATATTACACCTTCTGCAAGAATATTATAATAAGATTATTATATTATACTTATCATCTTTATTTTCTTATTAAATAAATATTTATATATTGAAATTTAGTTCTTAAATAGCTATTTGCATAGATAATGTTTATTGATATATTTAGATACATAATTTTAATACCTTCCAATTTACAAGTAATATTTCCATCTTTATCAATTAAAATATTTCCAGCTGCATCTCTTGTAATATATGCAACACTTATTTTCTCCATGTCGAAAACTTTTTTTTATACGACTAAAGGTCTAATATAATTAATATAAATTAAAAATATAAATTCAAAAAGCTAAAAAACTTTCTATATATCATATATTCTCTTTATATTTACTTTTTTTAAGTTATGTTAATACTTAAAATTTTTTACTATATGTTTGTCTGTCGCTATTGTTATTGCGTATATAAAAAATATTATTTATCACAGTATTTTATACTTCTATTATATTACTACCAATTATATATATATATGTGTGTGTGTGTGTGTGTGTATATACAAGTATATGTAAAAATACTGATCAATAATATTTTTATATGCGCAAAAATAATAGTAAAAGACGAATATAGAGTAAAAAATCTTAAGTATTAACATAACTTAAAAAAGTAAATATAAAGATAATATAATTTTTAATTTTAGGTTAAGTTGTACTGTTTTTAATTTTTAATGTTTTTAATTTTAGGTTAAGTTGTACTGTTATTCTCATAGAGATATTAGACTAGAGTGCGCAAGAGGCCGAATCCTGCGATAGAGGCTAAGAGAGAGACGGATGCCGAATGTTCCCTCTGTCTCTTTCTAGCCGAGCGCTGTGATTGGCTTCCGCGCGTAGGTTCCGCCGACACGCTACGCCCAAGCCAATCACAGCGTTCGGCTAGAAAGAGACAGAGGGAACATTCAGCATCCGTCTCTCTATTAGCCTCTATCGCGTCCACTTACAGGCAGCGGTAGCCTTTGCGCACTCTAGTCTAATATCTCTATGGTTATTCTCGTTTTGCCTATAAGCTGCCATATTGAACTGTACCGCTGCACTAACTCAAGACCTGGGGCAGGCAGTTCAGTGAACTGCTGGGGCCATATTCTTGAAATAATTGCGTATGTTTTTACTGCGCAGGTTTAATCATACCGCACTAATAAAATATTAAAAAATTTCAATAAACCCCTGTAATCAATACAATCATGACCGCGTATTACTAAATAGTAAGAATCAAACTTTAACTCGCCTTTTTACGGTCACACCAAGATCTTTGTTGGCCAATCAATAATCTGCGAAAATCGCAGTACACAATTAAACATAAGTTGCGCGTCGACACTGTCGCCCTTTTAAACGCAACCACAATCACCAACTTAAAATCAATTTGATTTCAAATGTTGGTGTTAATAAGACCCCCCATCCCCTACATATAAATAATTTATTGCGAAAAATATTACCTCAGCTAGGATTCAAACCTGGAACTCCCCCATTCCGTGCGGGTGTCATACCAATGTTAATATACGTCGCCGAAAAATAAAGACGTTCTCATGTGTACTTGTTATTGCGATAAATATTATCACATGCCTCGGTAGTCGAATTGGTATGACACCGGCACGGAATGGGTTCCAGGTTCGAATCCTGGCTGAGGTAATATTTTTCGCAATAAATTATTTATATGTAGGGGATGGAGGGTCTTATTAACACCAACATTTGAAATCATAATTGATTTTAAGTTGGTGATTGTGGTTGCGTTTAAAAGGGCGACAGTGTCGACGCGCAACTTATGTTTAATTGTGTACTGCGATTTTCGCAGATTATTGATTGGCCAACAAAGATCTTGGTGTGACCGTAAAAAGGCGAGTTAAAGTTTGATTCTTACTATTTAGTAATACGCGGTTATGATTGTATTGATTGTTTATTGTTTTAAAAAAATGTTATTTTTATCAATTTCGCAGTTTGTAAATTTCGAGATTTTTGACAATTGTGTTATTAATACATGTCGCATGCCATGTTCGAATTGACGCGGAGACGGATTCACATTGCAACCGTGTTGTTACCTAATAACCGCAAATAAATTTTCCAATAGATCTTGATTTAATCTTCGAGTACACAGTTCATGAATGTCGTAATTTTGATCTAAATCTTCAAATAATTCTAATATTGCTCGTGCTGTCATGCGGAGTCCTTTTAAACATGGTGGTTGCTTTTTGGATTCAAATGTCACTTTCTCTAAATTCTGTAAAATTTTTAAAATAAACACTCTGTGTGGAGAAGTTCGCGAAATCACGTAATTAAATTTATTCGGAAAAGTTTTCTTTTTAAGCGAAGAATTCAGTGTATCAAATAACATATCCATGTCTAAAATAAATTGTGACGTCTGATCATTGGCAGGAAATTTTTCAGAGTACATTGTCATGTATACAAGCATGGTTGTGTGCATGGATTGTGAAAAGATTTGCGCAGCCAACCGAACATTCATTTTTGAAAAATACATTAATTTCACATGATTTTCTGTTATTTTTGGAATCAAACGAAGCGGATACTGTTTTGATAAGTCGAAAACTTTTTAAATTGTTGTCCAGCGTACATAGCCCTCTTGATATTTCAAAATTTTAGTCATAATATTATTTCTAAGCGATTTGATCAAGTGCGGTGGATTAAAGATCAGAAAGATTTTATGCTCAAACTTTTCAAAATATGTTTCGGTTTCAGAAATGTTAAATTTCTTAATCAATCCTTGATTTCGTGGCCCTTGATTGCAAATAATACTTTTGACAATTAAACCTACATTGAAAAGTTTATCAACTGTGGATTCAATAATTTCATGCGTTTTAGCAGAATTTCTTGCGCTGCTTAGGAACCAATACCCAACTACTTGTTTCATATTTTTATTGATCCAAGTGATCATTACAACTAATGCTGATGTTGCTATTTGCGGTTGCCTATTGGTTCCATCGTCTGCAACTCCGCTAAATTGATCTTTATTTGGATCATAATGGATTTCGGAAGCAAGACTGATTTCGTCGAATAAGATGGATACCACTCTGTCTTTCAAAGGCCGATTTCTTAAAAATTACTGAATTCGTCAAAAACCATTTTATTCCATTCGGGATGTATTAGAAATATTTTCTGATACTCTCGAAGACATCTCTCCGAAGGTAAAATTAATATCTTTTGTAATAATCGATAGGTTTTCGGCGATTGGAAATATATAGACAAAGCTATGTCTTTCAATTCATCGGAATACCGTCTATTATTTTTAGAACGTTTATTAAGCAATAATTGGGAAAAGTATTTCGGCTGGCTTTGATAGAAAAGAAGAAGCATCATCTAATAATTCCGTGATTTTAGTTTTCCTTTTTGACATTATGTTACATGTTCGTTTGCAACGATTAATTTTGCTTCGTAGAGCTACGATCCTTCCTTTTTTGTGTACAAAGACGAAGAGACTTAGGAGTAAGAAAGATTCTTGGAGACATTCTTTTTTTCTTTCGGTCGTTGATTGAAGGCGAGTGTGGCGACGAGGGATTTTCTAAAAATAAAATATTTATTTGCTTATACAAATTCATACTGTTACAATTCCATCGATTTTTATAATTCACGCAGGGACTATTCATAATTTATTTTGTGATTAATTAATAAATAAATTAAAATTACAATTACTTCTAATTATCTGATAGATCTGTCTTTAAGAGTACGATAACGTAAAAATGAAAAAGATGAATTTTGATTTACATAAAACAAACAACTTTTTAAAAGTTACCTTTTAAAACTTTTTAAAACTTTTTAAAAGTTACTTTTTAAAACTTTTTAGAAGATTTTTATGCTCGGATGTTTATTTACAATATCATTTCACAGACGTTTTGATCATGGCTTAGGCCTTTCTCTTTTGATTGATTTGAATTTGATTTATTTATTCACATTAAGAAAGACCTAAGCCAAAGCCAAAACGTCTGTGAGATGATATTGTAAATAAACATCCGAGCACGAAAACTTTACTCTGGTTCTATTAGCTTTTAAAAAGTTATTCGTTTTATATAAAGCAAAAGAACTATATATATTCAATTTGTTTAAATTATTTTATGAATTTTGACTTAATAAAAGTAATTTTATAAAATTAGACCGATGCAAAAAGTCCTGATATAATTTTAAAGATTAATCATGTATAAAAATGTATATATACTTCCTCTATCACTTATCTTAATTATAAAATTGATTATAAAATATCTTAATTATAAAATTAAATATACAATTGATTATAAAAACTTAATTACAGATCTTACGAGATCTCCATTATGAACCGAGACATAAATGTCGACACGTAAATTGTTTCATATTCTACATGTACATTACGATCACTTAACAAGTACAGACTTTTGCTTACCAGTAACTACTACTTCGCACGTGATATTTTTTTCTTTGCTGGTTGAAGGCACATCTATATCTATTTGAATACGAGCTCTTTTTGACTCGTTTAGATTGTTCTTCTGATCTGTAATAGTAATGTTTTGTACATAATTATACTTGTATATAATGATGTTAATCCAATTAATAACTTGATTCTGCACATGAATAACTAAATTACAAAAGAAGAGCTTAAATACATTGTAGATTTACACAATACCATGTAATTCAAATTTCTCACTAATTCGGTGGAAACTTCATCAACTGATGAAGTTGTGTCGACTGCATCCGTTAATGATGAAGTTGCGTCGACTGCATCCGTTAGTGATAAAGTTGCGTCGACTGCATCGATTGGAATACAGAAATAACCCTGATCGAAGATTTTATTTGTCGGCTTCGACTTATTGATTTTACCTGCACAATAAAATAAAGTAACGTACATGTTTTAAAATAATGAAATTTGATAAGCTCAATTATCTTAATTGAACTCTTATAATTGATAAAATTTAAAAAATGTTGAATCTTACCATCGACATGACCCATTGAGGATTTTAATGTTGGAATACTGCCCATTCTTAATAGTGGCCTGGGATATTTCTTTCGGAAACACGCGTCTTCGAAATGCAAATTGCATATCCGAAAGTTGACGGAATTGTCCAACCTAGCATTTGGTGGTACAAATTCTAACTACTTCAAGCGTCTGCAATTATAATGATTTTCAAATATTTTAATAATAAAATAATAAAAGTTTTAATAATAATTTCAAATAACATTCAATGTAACATTTTATAGGTTACGTTTCTCTAATAGGGTTCAATTTGTAAAAAATATGTTGTTTAAAAAATTGATTTCTATGAACCTTATATTTAGTAAAACTTAATGAAATGATTTTCAAACGATATTAAAAATGCAATTTTTTAATAAAAATGATTAAAGTTGCGAATAATTTGAGAGGGGACGGAACGTCCCGTGATTGGCGGAGACCGCGTGTGACGTCATTGTCTATTAGTTTCAAATATTTTATATGGTACGTTATGTATTATCTGATTTGTTTTGCTATAAAAATTTATTATGCATTCTAACAATACGGGATTTGTACAAGCGCAGTCGGACAATTTACCAAAGCTAACAGTATTGATGGTGTCCGATTTCTTTTCTGAAAATGAGATGTTTAATATCGCAGAAACCCGTGGCATAAAAGCAAAAAAGTAAGCACATTTTTTGTACTTTATATACACTTATAACTCGTTTATAAATTTGTAATCGAAAGAAATAAGCTGAATATAATATAATCACTGATATTTATCATGACCGAAGTGATATGTAAAATATATTAAAACAATATGGCATTCTAACCTCTATATATATATAATGTATTTAGAGCTGAAAGTGAAAACTATGGTGATGCAGCAATTGGATATGTCGAGTTAAAAAGGGAAAAAAATTTATGTCATATTCGTGGAAAAATATGTACTGAGCATAGAGTAAACAACAAGGCATATGTTGTAAGAATGCTTGTCAACGAGGAAATGGAGAAAGTGGAATATGTCAGATGCGAAGACTGCGCAGCTTCAGCAGGTACATATAGTACAATTGATAAATTAGATAATTTGCACAATATTATAATTGTGTAATTTTATGTGTGTAGGTGGTTGTAAACATGCCATAGCTTTTTTAATGTGGGTTCATCGTCGAAGTGAAGAACCTGAACCGACAGCTACGGTGTGTTATTGGGAGAAACCTCGGTTGGCTCAAGTTGGAGCTAACGTAAAAAGCATGAAAGCAAAAGATTTGGCACAATCCAAACAAACTTCCTGCAGTAACTCTTCCAGGTAGCAGTCACGTTTTACAGACATACATATATATATATACATAGTTATAAAGTATATACAAAGTATATAAAGTATTTGTATGCTTTATAAAGTATACTTAACTTACGTTAAAATGATCTTCACAACAAAATATGTTGGTGTAGACGTTTATTGTTGAACCATCGGTTCGTCTTGCGATATCAAACCATTTCCTCCGAATATCTCCTTTTGGCACCGATATAAAAATTTTTGAAGGCGTACTAATCGTCGTATTTTTACATAATGGAACAAAACACCACTTGTAACACTGTTTTTTAAGAGTTTACTCTGTGTTATCATTCATTTTCAGTGAATTTACATACGTTTGAAATCAGCTATCAAACCGTTACCTAGATAGTGACGTCACACGTCGACACCGTCATGGCGCGCGAAAATTTGGGCGTTTCAAACGATTGACATATTTAAATGCTTCAAACAAATTATTTAATAAGTTTTAACAAATTTTGTATTGTAATAATTGTTTTTAGTACCAGAACTTTTATTTAAAATGAAAAACAAAAAATCGTGGGGGACCCTATTTACTTACGTTTCACGGTGTTTTGGCAAAGAAAAGAATGATACATCCTTATTGTTATGCGAGTCATTTGGACAATCCTCCACTCTGCAACTCACCATTTTCATACATTTCACTTCGATTTTTATTTAATATTATAGTAAGTATATATAACTAGAGCACTAAAGATACAGGTATTCTCGTCTGCGCCATTTTTATCCCATTTCCCCACTCCTTGCTCTCTTGCCCCTTTGCCGCTGAGCTAAGAAGTTTACAGTGATTAGGTTATGGCTAAGCTGCTCGAACTCTTTGTTTATTATAATAGTATTTAGATGATTTTAGAATATGAACGGAGCTACAAAGTTCGAGCAGAGGGCAGAGCAAAGTTCAACAAAGGAGCGAGAGGGCAAGGAATGGGGGAATGGGATAAAAATGTCGCAGACTAGAATACTCACGTTTATAGTGTTTTAATATAACTATTGCGGTCACACACAAGCGTACACACACACAAACAGTACCGTACTGAAATACCAGGGCGGCGCCAGCGTCGAAGAATACGCTACGCTTCCACTCTATCTTATCCTCTTTGTACTAGCCTAACAGACAACATGGTCGCGCATGTGCCAGAAAACCGGGCCTGCTTCACAACACTGATTGGAAAGTCCACCCTAGTAGACTCTTATAAAAACCGCGACATCACGCGACACAGTACAATACTCTAGTGTACAATATTAGTACAATACTAGAGTGTGTTTCAATATTCACTGTAAGTACTGATGATATAACGTCATTCAATCAAGTTTCAAGATCGTTCCGTTATTACTAAGGGTGCGTTTCGATATTCACTGTAAGTACTGACGATATAACGTCATTCAATCAAGTTTCAAGATCGTTCCGTTATTACTAAGCTGCTTTTTTCACGTTATGGCGTCGCAATAACGGAACGGTGTTCGCAGTACTGCGGCTGTCTAAAAATAAATATAACCTACGAATAGAATACGTGATCGACTAATGTATTGTAAAATTTCAGGAATGATAGCAAACTTTCGATAGTAGAATAGGATCCTGTGTTAACGCTTAGTATTACTTTATACTCTTTATTTTCTTCTGCATCTATAAGACACATTTTTTCCATGGATGCCGCCATGTTTTTACTGCGACTGCCTCACCTCACGAACCGCAGTAGTCGAAGCAGGAAGTGACGACAAAATCTATGACGTCACACGAACGTGAATACGCTTTGAAAGCTTACTGCCGCGTATATCGAAACGGCCTTTATAGCGTTTTTCACTGGGTAGCACTGAGTGCGCACCGAAAACTCGTTAAGTTTAGACGGCACTGTCCGAGTGCACTAAAAGTGTGAATTTCTTGCACTTCCAGCTAAACATGGGTCTGTTCTTTTCAGTTGCACTGCTGAACTAGTGCAATAAGTTAGAGTGAAAAAATATATATATGGGTCTGTTCTTTTCAGCTGCACTGCTGAACTAGTGCAATAAGTTAGAATGAGACATATATATATTTTTTCACTCTAACTTATTGCACTAGTTCAGCAATGCAGCTGAAAAGAACAGACCCTATGTCTCATTCCAACTTATTGCACTAGTTCAACAGTGCAGCTGAAAAGAACAGACCCCATGTTTGTTACGCTCAGTGCAGTTCTGTGCATATTTTATCGCTCTGAATATAAATTACATAATTAATTATGGAAGGATTTACTATTAATTTTAAGGTCAATGATGACATATTAAGCTTAACTCTCGATCCAAGTGAACAAGATTTATATGATAAATTAAAGAGTAAGTATATACATACATATATCCGATTTTGGTTTTTGAGGTTGTTCGAAAAAAATGTCGATGAGAATTTCATTTCACGAAAACAATCCAGAGTATAGAATGTTTTAATTTCTTTTCTTTGTACAGTTTGAAAATATAACAATTTTATTTAGTTCATTCTGTATGTGACATTAAATGTACTAGAGTATAAACAATATTTCGAGTATCTGGAACGACCTATAGTGTTTTTTACGATTAATTTTTGTGTATTCTCTTGAATTCCAGCTTGTGAAATACATATCATTTCACAATGTACATAAAAGAAAATATTAAAGTTCAAATATTAATCGTGGATCTCGCGCAGTCATATTGCACTGAACTGACACCGTCTCTCAGAGCTCGTGCGAAAACTCAGCACTAGGCTTTCCAGTGAAACAGAACGCACCGTTTTAATGCGCACCGAAATCCCCAGTGAAACACATTGCCCAAGGCGAGTGCGCACTTGGTGCGCACCAGTTCTCCCAATGAAAAACGCTATTACAGAGCTGCCAGTACTGCCAGTGAATACCGAAACGCAGCCTCAACAGATAGTCCCGTTCGTTAACTAACTCGTCCACGGCTCTCGCACATCATTTTTGTGACTCGAGATCAACCGCTGCACATACAATTCTCGGGGTGATTTTTCGAGTGACTCTCCGATCGTGTTTTTGAAGATAGAGTGTGCAATTGAAGTGGAATTGCTTGCACCTACCAACAACGGCCTACCGAAGGAAACTCTAGCCCACCTAACACCAACCACTGGACCAAATCGGCCTCAGAGATATTTCTTTCTTCCCGGTTAATCAAGTAGTAAGTTTAGTCAAATTTATTAAAGGAAAGGAACCTTTATTTCCTTCAATGTTTGGCTAACCGAATTCGCAAATCCTTCTATATCTTACTCGATCCCATCCTACAATTCTTGGTTCGGTCAAATTGTATAATATTGTATAATAATGATCGAACCACTCTAATTTTCAACTCTTATTTAGCGGATCTCCGACTATCGTCAGCGTCCAACCCCCCTTTCCCTAAGCTACCAATAACCCTTCCAATATTACTATTCAATATTACTCCCTCGCGTTTGGTGTGTCCAACAAAATTCGTTCCGAAATATAACATTCGGTGGGTAATTTTAGTGGACTCGTCGCGTGTTGCACCCCCGAAACGTTCCCGACGAAGAACCAAGAATTCGCGGAATCATCGGAATAGGCAGGCACGTGATCGGGCACGGGAGCTTTTGGACAGGGCGTATCAAGAATTTTTGAGTGGGCTAAGAAACCCATTCCCTAATCAACATTCTCCCGCGGTTCCGTTAACTTTAGATATAAGGGTACCACCACCACCTGCATTAACTCATTCGCGAACTCCTATTCCACCTTTTCCTTCCCCTATCTCCTCACCTCCACCTTCTCCCGCAGTTACACCTCTAGAATCTCCTCCTTCTTCCCCTATTATATACCCTTCGTATTCTCTGATTTCCTCACCTTACCCATCCAGGGCGCCGTCCGTAACTAATTCCACCTCAAGCGTGGAGATCATTGAGGAATTTCTTTGCGAAGCTCCTTGACAGCGGGGATTCTCCAATAATTTCATCCCTTCTCCGTTTTTGGAAACAATAACGGAATTTCACGAATACCGAGACCCTTTACCCGAAGGGACGTATTGGGACAATCGGTCCCAATTCTTGTGACCCAGAATTACTCCAAAGGATTATTTCCACCACCGATTCTAATGGCGTTATTTCTGTCTATTTCCCAGACACCCAATTCCCTTATCTAGATCCAGTCTCGTTTTTCTATAAACATTTTCCCCGTCTAACGATGACTATAGAAGAAATTATAATGAGTAATCCTCTCCCCTTCTCATTTCCTTCCACGCAACCCACACACACACACACCCACACAGACACTCACACCCGCACACACACACACACACGCACGCACACTCGTAATATCTCACTAGATGAATAAGATCGAGATATGAAACTTTAATTTATAATTGTAATTGTAATTGTAATAATAGATTAGTGGTAACAATCGTATGCCTGGATGTTCTTAAGTCATAGAGTCTATTTTCTTATTTATGTAAATAAAATGTTTAATCAAACCGAAATTGAGTCTCTAAATTAATAATATAACCACCACCTCGTACTCTTTCCTCTGCCCGACAAGAGCGCACGTGGTCCGTCCCTGAGTAAAAGGGATTAAGTTCCTTGACTCGAAATAGGACCTAACCTAACCTACGATCGCACTGCTCTAGATAGGCGTCATAGCGTCTCATAAGACGTTGACCCATATCCGGAGCCGAAGTCAAGTGCGTTCGACTCGTAATATATGGTCACAGCCTGTGTTCGAGAGACAGAGTGTCTGCATGTCCTTCCGTAACCTCTTCCTTTCCCTCATCCATTTCTTTGAGTAATATAATCCTGGGGTTTTTGAGTAATATAATCCTTGGACGTAACAGTATTAATCGTAAGTAAAAATTAATAATAAATTTCATATTATATAAATATATATACATATTGTATTTTTTTATTTTTGGACGGCCGTACATACATCGCATGTTACGCATGTATAACAATAGTTGACAAAGTGTTAAGAAAAGAAATTGTGGAACATTTGGCTTTTTTGTCTCACTTTCACATGCGAAACAAAATAAAACATTCCGTAATTTCTTTTCTTAACACTTTGTCGTTCGTTGTTATACACATTAATTTTGTATTTACATTTTGTATTTATACATATAATATTAATTTTTTGTTGCAGACTGAACAATTACAATCTGTAATTCAAGCCACTATCTTCGCTGCACAACGAGGAAGATGGAGAGGAAGAGATAGAGGAGGTAGAAAAAGAGAAGGAAGAGAAGGAAGAAATAGAGGTGGACGCGGAGGTGGAAGCGGTGGCGCAAGCGAGATCGAAGCCGAAAAAAATGATGGCATTAAAGTATATTATTATTCAAAATAAATGTATAAAGTTCTAAATATATATAAATGTTTTATACTTTAATATATTTTTTATACTTTAATATACTTTTATATTTTTTAAATATGAAATAAAAAATATTATACTACATATAAAATATATTTATTTATTTAATTATTTGCGCGTGGATTTCTCCAACATTTCTTTAAATTACGTAGCATAAAAGTGCAAGTGGAAAGGAGATGAAATTGCTGTTAGCTTATCGCGTGGTCTGTTATCATTAGTAAGACAAAGAACGATGGAGTGATGGAGTTTAGCTATCTGTCTTTATCTAAATAGTTCAGACATGAACCATAGTACGGATACAAACCACGTATCGTTATCACAGACTTCTATACTATACGCTAGACCGCTAACTCCTATTGTTCTTCTTATGTACAAATGTTGCCTATGTACATACATACATGTAATGCGCGGAGTGGATGCACAGAATAAGCTATGCGATTCTAACCTTTCGAACTCAACCTGTCGAAAGGGTTAATTAGTATTTTCACTATATTTATTATATTTGTCACATTATATTATTAATTATTTTCTGATACGCTTGCAAAAAACTAATAAATAATTTTTCTTTACCAAATTGTTTGTATTTAGATCGTATTACATTATAACATATTATAGTAATACTAAAAACACATTATTATAATATTTTTTATTATATTATTGTTTGATTATATTTATTTTACAGTTTTACACAGCATAAAATTTCTTGGTTTGTATTTTTGTGTAACGCAAGACATAAAAGTATAAGATAATATTCACTGCGCATGCTTGTAGCTTATTCTGCGCATGTCATACATACCTGCAACCATATATGTAATACTCCTATATCGCTAAAAGAGTCGACCTCAGCCTAAACATTACGGTACAGATGTATAATAGTCTCTCTCTCTCGCGCACGGTCCAGCTGCTTTGTGCGCATGCGGTTACAGCGTACGTCGGACGCGACCAGGTAATGTTTTCTCTGTTTCGTGTTTTTTCCGTCTCATTTTCTAATGCTTAGGTCCGAATTTATAGTCGTTTCTCAAATCTTGAGACGTAAGAATTTCTCAAATCTCAAGTTGTTTTTTTACATTGTGAAAGCTGATTTTGTCTACTTTATAATCTATGGTTTAAGAGAGAAAAGGAAGAGTACATAAGATTTTATGTCATACAGGGTGATTCAGAACGACTTAGTTGTCCGGGCACAGACGTATTCCTGAGTGAATTCTGAGACGATTTTTCCTTTGCCAAAATTTTATTTGAAGCTTAGATTTTGAGTTATTAATGAAAATAGTTAGCAAATCGTGAGCCGCGTACGAGAGGCAGGCAGGGACGGCGCAAGCCGCGATTCACCGTTACACGCGGGCGCTTACGCGAGGCGCCCGCTGCGATCAGCTGACGTAGCAGGCCCAAATACACATACACACACATCTCTCTCTCTCTCTCTCTCTCTCTCTCTCTCTCTCTCTCTCTTTGTCCCTCTTTCTCTCATACACACACGCACACGCATACACACAACACACCCAACAACACACGCACACACACACACACACACACACACACACACACACATTCATTTACCTTATCAAATTCGATGTCTTCGTATACCGCTTGACGGATAAATAATTCCATTCGAAATTAACAATAACACACACGTCTTATTTTACACGTATTTTACACGTAATGCAAATCCACGATAATACACACGATTGAGGATACGATATTTTTTTTCTTTCACGTATGTCAACACTTTTTTCGTATCGAATTTATTCACGCTTTTAAGTGATTTATAAATCGAGTCATTACTATTAATCACTACCGAGTAATCTCACTTCGCGGCTTATTTTTATAATTAAGAAACAATACACACATTGCACACAATCACAGTATAATCCACACAGTATGCATGTCCAAAAGATGTACAGAGGACATTCCAATAAGAATATCTTTCAGAGATACGATCTCTTTGGGATGTCCTACAAACGTTTCCTGGATATGCAAGCTGTGTAGGAATTAATCCGCGAAACTTTTTGTCTTGTACGAAGTCTGTCACGTATCAGTACTTTCACACACTCACACTCGACTCGAATAAATCTGTTCGTTGCTGTTAATCACTACCGATTAATTTTATTCAGCGACCGACAACGATCCGAAGAAAGAAACGCGTTTACACGACACACGTAACGCCCGGTACGCGATGCGACTGTAGCAGGTTATGTTTTTTGAAACAGCTGAGACGATGCTACAGTCGCATCGCGTACCGGGCGTTACGTGTGTCGTGTAAACGCGTTTCTTTCTTCGGATTGTTGTCGGTCGCTGAATAAAATTAATCGGTAGTGATTAACAGCAACGAACAGATTTATTCGAGTCGAGTGTGAGTGTGTGAAAGTACTGATACGTGACAGACTTCGTACAAGACAAAAAGTTTCGCGGATTAATTCCTACACAGCTTGCATATCCAGGAAACGTTTGTAGGACATCCCAAAGAGATCGTATCTCTGAAAGATATTCTTATTGGAATGTCCTCTGTACATCTTTTGGACATGCATGCTGTGTGGATTATACTGTGATTGTGTGCAATGTGTGTATTGTTTCTTAATTATAAAAATAAGCCGCGAAGTGAGATTACTCGGTAGTGATTAATAGTATTGACTCGATTTATAAATCACTTAAAAGCGTGAATAAATTCGATACGAAAAGTGTTGACATACGTGAAAGAAAAAAAATATCGTATCCTCAATCATGTGTATTATCGTGGATTTGCATTACGTGTAAAATACGTGTAAAATAAGACGTGTGTGTTATTGTTAATTTCGAATGGAATTATTTATCCGTCAAGTGGTATACGAAGACATCGAATTTGATAAGGTAAGTGAATGTGTGTGTGTGTGTGTGTGTGTGCGTGTGTGTATGAGAGAAAGAGGGACAAAGAGAGAGACAGAGAGAGGGAGAGAGAGAGAGAGAGAGATGTGTGTGTATGTGTATTTGGGCCTGCTACGTCAGCTGATCGCAGCGGGCGCCTCGCGTAAGCGCCCGCGTGTAACGGTGAATCGCGGCTTGCGCCGTCCCTGCCTACCTCTCGTACGCGGCTCACGATTCACTAACTATTTTCATTAATAACTCAAAATCTAAGCTTCAAATAAAATTTTGGAAAAGGAAAAATCGTCTCAGAATTCACTCAGGAATACGTCTGTGCCCGGACAACTAAGTCGTTCTGAATCACCCTGTATATGTAATACTCCTATATTGCTAGCCTACCTCATTTTCCATAGGCGGTGCGTCCGTCGATGAAGTGAGACAGATAGCAGATGACTTGGCCATTCTGCACATGTGTGAGCCTGTCAGACAGGTCGTGTATATTGTCGTGTATATTGCACATGCCCATTCTCGGTTTTAGCGCATGCGTACAACCATATATGTAATACTACTATATTGCCAACACTGCTGAAAAGCTGACGAAATCATCACGGGACAGACATATATCAACCTCTCACTCCCACAATTCGTGTACTTTGACGCAAATGCGCATGCTCGCGTTGAGTCAGCTTAACCCTAATAAAATCGTGTAATTCTTGATACTTCTGTCAAAGTATAGAATACTGTGATTTTATTACTTTTATTTGTTATAAAAAGTTATAAAAAGTGATAAAAAAATAATAATAATGGTGCGATCGTGCTACAAGTGTAAAAGTAAAAGGCAAACAGGGCAAGCTAAAAATATTTCTTTGCACAAGTAAATTTAATGACAATAATGAGATTAAGTATACACGATCGTTCACACACAATAATTAAATTATTATTTTTAGATTTCCAAAGAAAGCAGAAATACAAAAAAATTGATTAAAGTTTGCGGATTGTAAGAAACAGATGATGTATCTCGTTTTTTTTTATTTATACATTTTTTCTTATCATAATATTAATTCAATAAGTCGTATTATATAATAAACGCAACTTTTTTATATTACTTTCTGCCTTTACATATGCCTGTACGCATAGTTAGTAGACGCATGCGTTCAACGTTGAACGTTTGCGCATGTACAGTTCATGTACTTTGACACACATGCGCATGCGTACCGTATTTTCTATCTCGCTCCCTCAACGCTCATGCCGCTTATTGGGAAGATACGTGACTAGCAATATAGTAGTATTATATATATGCGTACAACACACAAGTCGTCTGCTCTAGAGTGAGAGACGATTATTGTCCACACCGTAATGTTTTCGTAGACTCCCGAGCTCAATCAGCAATATAGGGCGCTTTCCATTAGTTGACTCAAGTCGACACAAGTCTAGGGAAATCATCATTTGTGCTTTCCATTTGATTTGTGTCGTTATGTGTCAATAGCTCAAGTCGACTTTTTCGAACTCTGCTTTTGCAGAGAGTTGAGGTGGGTAACATTCAGTTCTACCAATGTCGAAAAATAAATGCACCTACTTATTTGATCATATATTTGAAAAATTCGATTTTATTGGTAATAAGTGAGGTTAAGATACTTTCTCTTGTGATACTTTGTGCAATGAATGAGAATTTATTATAAAAATATTATTTATGAAGAAAATTAATTATTTGTTAATTATATGTCATAGAAAATAATATACTTTTCATAATATATTACACGTAAGTCATATATTTAATTTTAGTTTATCAATATAAATTATAAATTTGCAATCTAAGATTTTGCTTTCGTATGATAGATTTTACGATGAAGAAAACTGGAAAAATAATTTTGGTTGAAAATTTGACGGACCGCAACTATGAGTTTGTTTTTTATAGCTGAATATTTCCTGAATTTTAGTATACACTAATTGTAAGAGTGGTCTACAATACGTGTGTATATTTTTTCTTTGATTAATATTAACTTAATAGTTCCGATACAAATGTTTTACTCTAGATCAGAAGACATATTGCGCATCAACTTCTGCGCAGTAGGTGCTTTCCATTTATCGTGATTGGAGCTGCTGACTTGAGCTAGCTTGAGTAGACACAAGTCATGATAAATGGAAAGCACCCATAGTATTAGGCTGCGATTTCACTATCAATCTGACGCTAGCGTCTAGCCAGTCACGTGATCTTATTTTCGACGCTAGCGTCGAGAAAAAGAAGCTGGATTCATCCAGCTTCAAGCGTCAAAAGTTGTCCGTGGATTCTAACCTATCCAGCGAGAAATGTCGACCATATGCTCCAATGTCCACAAAAGTAAATATATAGGGTGCGTTCCGTTTCACGCATATGCGCGCATTTATCTATAGTACACGTTACGTATACTATAGATCATGCGCGCATCATGCGTGAAACGGAACGCAGCCATAATTTGCATCACATATTGCCAAAAGTATTATACTATGAGAATTTTTATAATTGTAGTATGAAGAACCTGCATTATTAGGACACTAAAGAAACCATTGTAAATAATTATTGTCATTAAATTAAAGAATAATGTTCAAAATAAGGTATACAGGGTGTACCAGAACTCGCGTGACGCCCGTTACCGACGTATTCTTCGTGACATTCTGAGACGAAAATCTCTTTACCAAAAAAAGATCCGATGAGTAGTATTTAAATGATAAGCTATTAAAGTTAACGAATAATCGCGCGTGGAATAGGGTCCCCCACGATTTTTTGTTTTTCATTTTAAATAAAAGTTCTGGTACTAAAAACAATTATTACAATACAAAATTTGTTAAAACTCATTAAATAATTTGTTTGAAGCATTTAAATATGTCAATCGTTTGAAACGCCCAAATTTTCGCGCGCCATGACGGTGTCGACGTGTGACGTCACTATCTAGGTAACGGTTTGATAGCTGATTTCAAACGTATGTAAATTCACTGAAAATGAATGATAACACAGAGAAAACTCTTAAAAAACAGTGTTACAAGTGGTGTTTTGTTCCATTATGTAAAAATACGACGATTAGTACGCCTTCAAAAATTTTTATATCGGTGCCAAAAGGAGATATTCGGAGGAAATGGTTTGATATCGCAAGACGAACCGATGGTTCAACAATAAACGTCTACACCAACATATTTTGTTGTGAAGATCATTTTAACGTAAGTTAAGTATACTTTATAAAGCATACAAATACTTTATATACTTTGTATATACTTTATAACTATGTATATATATATATATGTATGTCTGTATATATATATACACACGTATGCCACTATGTGTACGTATAAGTATAAAAGGGAGCAGGACTCCATTTCGTACTTATAAGACTTTTTTATTCAGAATTTTATATGGTGAAAGGATATTATATCCAATGGAGAATTACCATGTACAATACGTGAACGCAATTGTAATGATCTTTTATAGTTGCAGGAAGATATAGAAAATTATACCAGAGTACGGCTTGATCCAAATGCTAATGTTCGACTAAGAAAACACCGTAGCTGTCGGTTCAGGTTCTTCACTCCGACGATGAACCCACATTAAAAAAGCTATGGCATGTTTACAACCACCTACACACATAAAATTACACAATCATAATATTGTGCAAATTATCTAATTTATCAATTGTATTATATGTACCTGCTGAAGCTGCGCAGTCTTCGCATCTGACATATTCCACTTTCTCCATTTCCTCGTTGACAAGCATTCTTACAACATATGCCTTGTTGTTTACTCTATGCTCAGGACATATTTTTCCACGAATATGACATAAATTTTTTTCCCTTTTTAACTCGACATATCCAATTGCTGCATCACCATAGTTTTCACTTTCAGCTCTAAATCATGGATCTAAAGAAGATATGGATGGAGTCTAAAGTGTGTATACGGGCAAGGGGGCTGTGAAATTTGCGGTAAGGGGAATGCATAGTGCTGTCTCTTTCTGTAGGTAACCTTCGTATGTTTCCGTCGCATATCCGATGATTCTCGAAAGATTATATATCCCATACAAGACGCAATGCGCAGTTCGGATATCTTCGGTTACATTCGTTACAAAGCCGAAGGTTACCTACAGAAAGAGACAGCACTATGCATTCCCCTTACCGCAAATTTCACAGCCCCCTTGCTAAAGACTCCATCCATATCTTTTTAGATCCATGCTCTAAATACATTATATATATATAGAGGTTAGAATGCCATATTGTTTTAATATATTTTACATATCACTTCGGTCATGATAAATATCAGTGATTATATTATATTCAGCTTATTTCTTTCGATTACAAATTTATAAACGAGTTATAAGTGTATATAAAGTACAAAAAATGTGCTTACTTTTTTGCTTTTATGCCACGGGTTTCTGCGATATTAAACACCTCATTTTCAGAAAAGAAATCGGACACCATCAATACCGTTAGCTTTGGTAAATTGTCCGACTGCGCTTGTACAAATCCCGTATTGTTAGAATGCAACATAATAAATTTTTATAGCAAAACAAATCAGATAATGCATAACGTACCATATAAAATATTTGAAACTAATAGACAATGACGTCACACGCGGTCTCCGCCAATCACGGGACGTTCCGTCCCCTCTTAAATTATTCGCAACTTCAATCATTTTTATTAAAAAATTGCATTTTTAATATCGTTTGAAAATTATTTCATTAAGTTTTACTAAATATAAGGTTCATAGAAATCAATTTTTTAAACAACATATTTTTTACAAATTGAACCCTATTGGCGCGGTCAGGACTGGCACAATCGAGACTGGCGCGAGGCACTTCAGATACATACATTGTATCAAAGCGCGTTTCTTA